>JAJTUV010001590.1:0-295392 GCA_021653895.1 Mastomys natalensis | reverse complement strand
TTAAATATTTGGTAACAATTCTAATTGTGTGGCATCTTGTGTATTGAGTATTTGCTGATATAGAAATTCATTGAATAATCTTTAAGCATTAAGAGTCTTCATTCTAACCAGGTGGTTATTGTCTGAGGCTTAGCAGAGAACCATGAGGGTGGCTGCGTTGGCCCAAGGGCCATGCTTTGGGACATGGTCTCCATGGAACTGTTCTGCTGAACCAGCCACCACATTAACATCTTCTGGATTTAGCTGAAGCACGCTTGACCTCTGGCCACTTCTAGTGTGGGAACCAGGCGGCCGGTCCAGGTAGCTAGCTGGACCATGCCGCAGCTTTTCAAAACATCATCCATTTCATAATCACACTGCATTTTCTACATTTAAATCTATAAATTTAATGATATTTTAATCGCAACTATTAATCACTTTATATACAGTGATTCTAAGTTTTGTTGTTGAGGTGTGATAGTAAAAATAGGAAGAATTTTTCTTTCTTTTATGATAGTTTCTTGAATAGATTCATTCTTATTGTATATGTAGGTCACAGTGATCATATCACATGATTGCTTTTTTCTTTCCTTAGGTCAAGATGTTTGCCTAATTATAGCCCTTTCTGACCTTTCCTTGACTTGTGTGAGTTGCTAGCATGGCCACACTTGTACTTTGGGGGCCATTATTAAGTGAAATAAGTTCTACTTAAGCATGAGTACTGGGATACTGCAACAGTCAGTTTGATAATTAAGATAGTCACTGATTGAAGGGTAGGTAATGTGTGCATGAGAGTGTGTATGCACATGTGTACATGCATGCATGCACAACATCTCTCCCCCCACACACAGTGTGGGTTCTCTTGACAAACAGATGTTTGACATCCTTGGCAGAACAGAACAGGATGCAGTGAGGGTCCATCATGTGCACAGATGAAAACTTCAGTTGTTTCTGGAGTTCTGTATTTAACAATTTGAACACGGTGGACTGATTGATAGAAAAATGGAAATCTTAGAAAGCAAAACCCTGAGTATGGGAGAACTAGAGCGTGCAGACAAAGTGTGATGAAGCACAGCCTCTGTGATCACTTCTAAGGGTTGGATAGAGATACTGGGGGAAGAGCTAAGATTTAGCATGGGAAAGGATGGGTTCTGCTTGGGTTGGCAGATTCTTATGAGATGATGACTGATGGAAAATGTTAGGGTAAAAAAAAAGGAGAATGGCATATTCATGGGCAGGTAAACTTCGAGATGACCAAGGAAGATGTTGATCAACATGGACACTCTAGTTGCAGAGGGCTTCTCCAGCCACTCTGTCTGTTTACTGGATTGGTTGTTAATTAGCCAGATTCTACAAACCAATGTGGCTATAGATACTTGGAAGATTGCAAATATATAAAAAATAAACAATTGATGGATGTAAATAGTGACTTTACACATTACTTTATTGTAGAAACTCTTGATCTTTCATTTCTTTTTATAATTTGGTTCAAGTTACACAAGTATGTCTACTTGCTAGTATAAAGGAAACCCTGCAATCAAGGGCATTTTTCTAGGAGAATTTAGGTGGATTCCATGTGGCCTCAAGTTTCATTAGTATCTATGAGCCCATGATAGCCGATAGAATAGCTTCATCCTTGATTTTGTATGTTCAAAGGATTCAATAGTGTGTTGTGAGAAGTATTGTTATTCCTATTGCCATTCTATCCAGATTGAATTGCACAAGGATGTGTACTAGCCAATATGAAGGCCTGTGGGCCATCCTTACTAAGCTTTTTATTTTAGAGATATGTTTTTAGCTGCCCACTCCTCCAGGCTTCTACAAAGCTTGCTTTACACATACATGACAGTAGCAGACACAGGAATAGTGGAGCGATGCCTTTCTTTGCAGCTGCTTTGCAATGAAAACAGCAGCAATTTGCACTTAGCAAACCCATTATGCTTCCTTAGGAAAAGCCTCAGTGTCTTAATGAATAAACTAATGGTAGCTGAGATAAACTTTACTGGAATTTATACAGAACACAGTCTCCACTTGAAGAATAGACCTCTACAGAGACAAAGTGGCTGGCATTTCAGGCCTAAACCACCAATGAAAAGTGTTTTTTTTTAGAAAGAATGCCACTAAAAGGAGTGAGGGCTTCAGTCTTTAAGAAAATTGCAGACTTGTTTGTAGTCCATTTTTTTCCAGGTCGTCTTCCTAAATTAGAAGATTCTCAATTGCATAATCGAATTTCCAAAGAGCAGAGGAAGTTAAATACATGCATTTTCAATGTACCTGAATATGTATCATCAAATTAGCCAGGTTTCTAACACTTTCTTTGGTGCTATTTGTGAAAGCATGAATGTTAAACACTGTTTTCTGGATGCTCATGTGGAGAATGCAGGCTTCTACAACTTACAGTGTCCTCTGTTCTCCACATCTGGTTTCCAACACCTCTACACAATGTCAGTTCTATTCTGTGACCTGAATGTCAAAATATATTGGAACTAATGATGTAATGAAAGGATGATAGAAGTTGAGGAAGCACCTAGTTATTTCCTTGAGTGAATTATGCCATGACTAAGCATTTACACTTGTCAGCATGCAGGCAGATTATCAATGATGCACAGTGTAGATGCTACCATAGTTCCCTCTCTCAAACTTGGGCAGATGTCATGGCAACCTTTCTCACTATTAAAACTGGCATTTGTTCAGCAATAGCACTTCCTACTGACTTTCCTCCAAAGAATTAAAGGGATTGTGTCATCTCTTTATCATTAAATTAGCTTTATCTATTAACTTGCTGTGTCAGAAAGGAAGGGGTCAGGATCTCAGAAGACAATGATTTTGTATCTGTCCATGTCCATGTCCCAGGCCTTTATTTTACCCCCACAGCACTTGAACAGAAAGAGAGAAACCGTTCTGTAAGTGAGATGCTGAGAATTCTGAGGTGAGGAGCCAAGGGTCCTGAGATCATACCATGTTGCTAAGTGGGCAGGAACAGAACTGAAGTCAGAGCAAGTGATCGGTAGAAAAATATGGGCAGTTTCCTTTTTGTGTCTAGAAGGGGTGAGACTTTGTTTGTGTCGACTCATCAGTGGTTTGTCTGATTCATGCTGAGGGATGAAGTAGAGGAAGTTTCAAGGGTCTATGTTACAAATGTGTGAGAATTTCCAAGCCCCTTAGTAGGGCCAGAAGGCTAGGGGTATAGAGAAGGGGAGAGGTGTTATCAAAGTTAATTGACCCCTTTAAGCCCTGAATAGGGATTAAAATCACACTGGAGCCACTTGTTTTAGAGGGTGGTGACAGGGCAAGCCACATAGCTGGCTTCTTCAGAGGTCTTGGATAATGTGACTTTTGGCTCAGGTCTCCTTACACTCAGCTTCCAGCTCAAGGCACTGAAATACACTTCTAGGAACTGGGAATGCCCTTGCCTTTCTAGCAAGGGCACATGTGTTCTAAAAGAAGGCAGTTCTGTGCTAAAAGTGGGAAGGAAAACCAACCCCTTAATCTCATCATGTTGTTTCTTCATAGAGTGAATGTTAAATTTACTCAAATGTTTTAGCAAACATTCTAAGATACTAGGGCTTATAATAGATTTTTCATATGAATACTTCAGCAAACTCAGAAATAGTCTTTCCCTTCACATATGAGCCAGTATGGAAGACTAAAGAGCTGGACATCTTTATAAACTACAGCTAATTGTAAATACTTTATTTTGCAAAGTGGTGAAAGGAGTTGGTTTAATGCTGGGCCTGAGCTGAAGTAAGCAGAGAGGTCAAACTAAGGATAGGAATGTGGTAAAATTGCTAGCTAGCTGAGGAAACATTTCACACATGACTCCCTAGTTTTCAGGAGCTGACTGTAGGAATTCAGGGCTTCTTGTAGCAGCTAGACTTTTGACATTCTTCAAACTCCATCCAAGATGTATGGGATATATACATCTCATATAGACAAAAGTAATTCCATCAGTGAACTTTAAGATGAGCAACCTGGACTAACAGTGGCTAGTGGCTGCAGGTGGTAGGAAGGAGACCCAGCAAATGGGAGCAACAGAGAGAAAAGTCAAATTTCTGTCTTTGTTTATAATTCTATTAAGAATGACAAATAGTTTAACTAGCTAATTATTCATATATATATGAATATATATATATATGATTCTTTTGTATCATCTTTTTAGCCTTCTAATCTAAGGCATCTATTTATTAGAGGGATTCTAGGAAGTAGCTAAGGGTTTGAGTGTCACCCGAGTAAAAGATCACTTCAAATTAATTCTCCTTGAAAATCTCGTATCTTCTTGACTTAGGTACTGGAGGTAGAGAAGTTACCAACATCACAAGCCCCTAATTTGGAGAAATATTTGTCATCAAGCTTTCTGGCACTATAATGGGGCAGCATCAGAAGAAGAGACACTTGAGAGGAATTGGCGAAGGGAAAAACCATGATCAAAATAATTTGATTGAAAAATTTTTTTTCTGAATAAAAAAATGAAAGGCATAATATAGGGTTCTAACGTGATGTCATCAGCTGGACTCAGCTCTGATTTCTCTCAAAGGATATAAAAAGGTACTGTAGCCAATTGGAGGTGCATTCATTGTCGCTCTGTTTCTGCTCTTTCATCCCCAGGTGGAAAAAGTCGATGCCGAATGGGAGAAGCTGTCAGAATTCTTGGTAGTGAAACAGAATTGGAGAGAATCGGTGAGATGAATAGACTGTCAGAGTGTTCAGAAAAGTCACCCTTGTCATCAACACTCTCACCAGGCCTCTATGTCTGCATGAAGGTGACATATAAAGTGACTACTGTGGCTTGGATGATGTGCTCTTTGTTCTCAGACCAGTATTTGTAGAGGTTGACATCTTCAGAATCTCCCAATATAATCTACCATCAGAGAGTGGCTGCATTCAATGTTGTGACAGGGGCACTTCTGGGAATTGCCATTTTCAATAGCATGTAAGGAATTTAAAAAGCTGAACCATTAATTATTTCTTTGTAGTGTGTAAAAAATGTTTAAAAAGAAAAGAAACACACAAAATCTTGTGGATTATTATCAGCTATTTATCTAGGCATACTCCAATGCAGATCATTCTCCAATTATGATAGAAGGCATATTTTATACCTAGTTCCTGAGGGACTCATTTGCAGACATAGTCATAACTTCATGGAATCATCAAACAGACTGCTTTTTAGTAAATGAGAAGAAGCAATAAATCTGTCCTTTCACTTCAGTTTTTTGTTCTAAGGTAGAGTCAGCAGTACTCATTTATATTTAGAAACTTTTGCAAGAAAATATTCTTAGTCATGCTAAAAAACTTTT
This sequence comes from Mastomys natalensis, assembly GCA_021653895.1. Taxonomy (NCBI): domain Eukaryota; kingdom Metazoa; phylum Chordata; class Mammalia; order Rodentia; family Muridae; genus Mastomys; species Mastomys natalensis. The sequence goes on along the minus strand of JAJTUV010001590.1, from coordinate 290,119 downwards.
TTTGAGATGAGTTTGTGTGTGTAACACAGCTGTGCATGATCCAAGGAGGTCAGGAAAGGTCATTGACTCCACTGAAACCAACATTATAAGTGATTCTGAGCCACAGGGTGTGAGTGGTAGAAACTGAACCTGGGTCTTTTGTGAGAGCAATATAGGCTTTAGCCACTGGATCATCTCTCCATCTCTAGAAAATGATATTATCAGAGACTAAGCATACCTTATCATAAAACCTCCAGTTTGAAGTTGAAGCAATGTCTAAAGTTATATAGAAATGTCTACTTAAGAGCTACAGTTCTTCTATTCTTCTATAGAAAGAAAGCAAAGTAAAAAATGTGTTCTGCTGAATGTCTATACATGAGTTATAAGTTTGTGCAAACTACAGCAATGTGGTTTTGGACTAGAGAAATGACGTGCAGTGGATGGTTTAAGCAGACACACGAAGAGGAGTCAAAGTGCAAAGGAGAGTGGAGAAACTTCCCAATGTGTGAGGCTAAAATAAATGATTACAGACAGCAAAATTTACTTTCGACTTTACGTCAGTCCTGCGTGTAAAACACACACACACACACACACACACACACACACACACACAGAGGGTGGGGGAAGGAAGGGAGGGAAGAGAAAGGGAGAGGGAGATTTAAGCACTATATTAGAAATGTGGAAGACAAACTATACATGTGTTTCCTGTGTATGGTATGTCTGTGCATCACATATGTGCCTGGTGCCCCTGGAGGTTGGAAGAGGGTATTAGATCCCTTGGGACTAGTGTTATAGATGGTGTAATCCATCACTTGAGTGCTGGGAATTACACTCAGGTCATCCAGGAGCATAGTCAGTACTGTTATGAGAGTAGAAATAAATGCTACAAACTGAGATAATATTTGAGACAAGTGGCTGCAAAAGAATTTCAAAAGAATTCCTCGATAAGAAAAGACAAATGGGCTGGAGGGATGGCTCAAGGCTTAAAAACACTAGCTCCTCTTGCAGGGGATCTGGATTCAGTTCCCAGCACCCACATGGTGGTTCACTATGGTATATGACCCCAGTTCTAGGGGATCCAGTGCCCTCTTCAGGTCTCCACAGTTACAAACATAGTGCCCTCACATGCATATAGGCAAAACGGTCACACACATGAAATAAAAATAAAGAAGTCTTTTAAAAATGGTAAACATTCTAGTTAAAAATGGGAAGATACTTTCTCAGAGAGGACACACAATAGATCCAGTCCATGGGAACATGTTTAACCTCATCAGTAACAAACAAACAAACAAACAAACAAACAAAAAAACCCCCAAAATTGAAGACCTAGAAAAGCATCGTTTATACTGCATCATTCCATCCCATTAGTGTCAATAAAATAGACATTTTATTGGACAAAATTTAAAATATATCATGCAGTACCAAATGTGGATAGGAATTTGGGACAAAAGAGCTCTTATCGTGGTGCTGGGAGTACAGATAGTACAGACTTAGCAAAACAGTTTGTCTTTTACTGTACAATTGAAACTGTGCATCTCTATGTCCCTGTAGCTCTTCTCCCAAGGACACATTGCAGGGAACTTCTGGGAAGGGAATACAGACAATGTGTTTGTGTCAGCGCTGTGTGTGACAGTGAAGCCAATCAATAGGAGAATGAACATGTAGTATATTCATAGAATATTCATACCAGACAATATTATGTCTAGTACCCCTCTAAAACCACCTTTGTTATTCATTACTTATTATTATGTATATTGATATTTAGATTTATCCATATTTACTGATTGTTGTTGATTATTTTCTTTTCTACTCACTATAAATGATTAAGATGTTAAATATAGATGTTTTACACACACATTTATATGTATATATAGTGCAATGATATATACATATATATTATGTATGTGAGTACATTCTTGATATATGTGATATATATCATATATATATATCCATATGCTATATCATACATATATGGTACAATGATCATTACAGTCAAGAAAAAGAAAATGCCCATTTTTACCACAGTTAATTTTAAAAAAATGTGCTTTATGCCAAGAATATCTGAAACCTATCCCTAAACCAAGTTTTATATATTATTAATTTATCATATTGCTTGTTGGACCTCTGGCCCAACTGATACTATAAAATGGGATTTATTATTTTTTTTATGTTTTGACCATTCTCATTTCTCCCTGACTCTAGAAACCACCATTCTATTCTCTTTCTATGTATTTGACTTTTAGTATTCTCCATGTAAGTAAGCTCATACAATATTTTTTTCTGCATCTGACATATTTTTTTTTAAGATTTTAAAATTTTATATATATGAGTACACTGTAGCTGTCTTCAGACACACCAAAAGAATGCATTGGATCCCATTATAGATGGTTGTGAGCCATCAGGTGGTTGCTGGGAATTGAACTCAGGACCTCTGGAAGAACAGTCAGTGCTTTTAATCGCTGAGTCATCTCTCTAGTACTAATACATAGTCTTAATGTTTGCTAAGCTCATTCATGCTTTAATTGGTAAGTTCTCATTGTAAAGTCTTTGTATGTATATGCATATGCATTTATGTAAAACTGTGACACAATGTGAGCACATCTTCCACATTTTTCTTACTAATTGCTTTATTTACTCATCTGTGGATGGACTTGCCTTGTGTCCATGCTTTTGCTATGGATGATGTTGCAATAGACATGGGAAGTGCAGGTATCCATATGAAGTACTGACTTGAGCTTTGTGTAGATGAAAGGACAGGAGGATAACTGTATTAAAGCAATTCAGTTTAGTCACTGGCTAACTACTGTACTGTTTTTATAATGACTGGTAACACAAGTGTACTTGGGGTTCTTTTCTCCACGTCGTCACCAACACTTGTTTTAGATAGACTTTTTGAGAGTCATGTGACTTGCGTGAGGTTTTCATCTCTGTTGCCTGTGCTCTTATCTCCCTCCAGATGGATCATGTTGGATGCTTTCTCTTGTTGGTCATTTCAATGACTCTGGAAATATTTTCATTGAAGAAGTTTCATATTTTAAAAATTAGGCTGTATTGTTTTCATTTTTTTTTTTTGCTAAAGTCTTGTGTAAGTTCCTTAACAATTTTAAATATTTAGCCATTTTTGTGTATATGGTTTGTCAATATTTTCCTTTAGTTCATAGACTACTGTTTGTGTTCCTTTTGTTAATCCAGTTTGTCTGCTTTGTTTGTTTTCTGAGTGAATGTTCAGGTATGCCCTTCCAGTCAGAATCCTTGCAAAGACAAAGTAAGGGAGTCTCCCTCCTATGCTTTCTTCCAATAATTTCATATTTCAAATCTTTTAAGTTTTTAGTGCCTTTGAGTTGATTTTTGTGTGTGCTGTGAGATGAATGTTGGCTATCTGTTGTGGACAATCTCAGCCTTCCTTCTATTGAGACTAAATCTTTATAGGCTTTGATCCCTATAGGAGACACAAATCCATGGCTCCTTTTAACTAATTTATTGGATCAAATTTTTATTTTCTTTTAGTGCTAAAGACTTCCGCTATTCATGGATAAGCACACTGGAAATTCAAGGTAAACTATTAATGTTCTTTCGGGAAACCTTTGAGGAGATGACTTAGACTTCACCTCTGTCGGTCTTTGGCCACTCATGGACAGTCCTGTAATTCTCTAGTTCTGTGCTCTCTGAGGATGATTGTGTGAGATTAGCACTCATCAGAACTTTTTGAGAGCATCTTCTCTACTTTGCTGCTTCATTTACTACTTTTGTTTCTGGATCCCTAAAAATACACTTTCCAAGGAAGAACTTGGGCCTATTACAGAGACATTTATGGATGACACATGAATAAATAGTAAAACGTTTTATATAGTCTTGGTGGACACTTTTTAAATAAGAAGACCTACATAAAATGACTCTAGCAGGAACTTGAACTGACTCTGTAAAGCTAGAAAGGAAGAAGACCCAACATAAAGAATTCAGATGATATTTGGGGGCTTTACTTTTTAAATTACATCATGTTATTATTTTTTATACTGAGAGCTAAGGCTGTATTTGTCACGTACAATATGGCATTTTGGTAGGTATATGTTGTGGAATGACTAAATATTGGTAACTAAAGTTTATATATTATATAGTTATCATTTATACCCATCTATAGCATTTTTCAGAACTATGGTATCTTATGAACTTTAGTTACATTATATATTATGACTTCTAAATATATTCCTCCTATCTAGTAGAAAATGTATGTCCAGTCCATGAACAATATCTCTCCATACTGTGATCTTTCCAAATATCCTAGCCTCTGGTAACTGTCACTTTGCAGTCTACCTCTGGGTTCTGCACAGACCACTGAGCATATGCGTTTCAGTGCCTGGCTTGTTTCACTTAACATTCTGTTCTCCTGATGTATTCACAGAGTTGCAAATGTCATGATTTCCCTTTTGGTACTGATGAATGGTACTCTGATGTATAAATATACCACATTTATTCATCTGTTCATCTGTTGATGGAAGTATAGGTTGTTTTCATTTCTTGACTACACGAGATAGTACTGACAAAACAAGGAAATGAACAAGAAGATGTAGATTCCTGTTATGACATAGTCATAAAAATTTCTTTCCATAGCATTTATTCTGCATGCATTGGGAAGACTTTGGAAATTCTATTTTTATTTATTTATTTTTTTTTAAATTTTGAAGCTGGAGAAGGTAGTGGGCTGTGAATAGTAAAGTATATAATTACTTAAAAAACAGCAGATTGAGAATAGTCCCCTGAAGGTCCACAATATGGTGACCTAAATCTCAGCTTCCAGAAAACCAAAGTTATGCTTAAATTTGGCTGTGTAGGTGAACCACCTAGCTAGCTTGAACAATTATTACATCTTAGATCCTACCCTAAACCAAAAAAAATTCAGAATCTTCAAAACTTGAGTCCAGCATTTCCTTTCCCACTACTGAAAATCATTACATGAACATTTTTAGCCTGGGGAAGAGGGAATGGCAGGCCAAGGTCTTATGAGAACTGGAGTTAAAAAATCACAGGGAGTAGGTGAGAATAACATTAGCAAAAGCTGAAAATTATTGAATTTCCTCCGAAACAAAAGAAAGTGAGAGGCGTTCGGATAGATTCAGAGGCACTTTGAGGTAGAAAGAGCTGGGTCAGGTGACCTCAGTTTTCTCAGCAGGTAGGAGGGGTGATGATGTAAAGAGGGTAGTCATCAAAGTAGTTTTGGGAATCAGCCTTCAGTGTGCGTTTCTGTAGCAGATGCCATGCGAAATGCTTTAGCACTTTGAAGCAGACCCTGCAACCATTGCTCCTATTTTATAGATGAGGAAACTGTAAAATTGCTCATTGAGCAATCTGCTTGGGTCATGTAGTGAGCAACAGAGTTGTTCTGCAAGGAGTCAAGCTCTGCCGTTAACTGATCTTTGAGCTCAGCTTCTAAGAAAGAAGGTCAGCAGGCTCTAGGCTCGGGGTGAGAGGGGGCATTAAACATAATTGGGCTAGGGCAGTGGTTCTCAACCTTCCTAATGCTGTGACCCTTTAATAACAGCTCCTCATGTTGTGGTGACCCCCAACCATAAAATTATTTTCATTGCTACTTCATAACTTTAATTTTGCTACTGTTAGAAATTATAATGCAAATATCTGTTTTCTGGTGGTCTCAGACTACCCCTGTAAAAGTAGTTTGACCCTAAAAGGGTCACAACCCATAGCTTGAGATCCATTGGGCTAGGCACTGTCAGGGACTCATGGGCAATATAAAGATGGGGTAGCTTATTGGGTTCAGATAGGGCAGTCATTCATGCACGGTTCATGGACATCCTCTACTTTGTGGGGGCTCTCTAGTAATAACTGTTAGCTCAAGAATGAGAGTACATTCTCTCGGGTGAACTAACAAAGTAAATGTTATCTAGCTAGAAGGTCAGAGTACACTTCCCTTTCATGAACAAGATTGTTGATAAGGATCCAAGAGATGACTAGAGCATGTTAGGTTCATGTAGAGCATACTGATGAACTCCAGCAGGGAGAAGAAAGAGAAATGGCCAAAAAAAAAAAATAGTTCAAAATTTCAAATCTCTAGAAGTAAAACTGTGTTGAAAATCTGGAGGAGAAGTTTTAAGGTGATGTAGAGATAGTGTTATTTTGGGTTTTAAAGAACATTTCCACTGTTTTAATATCCACTAGGCAAGTGACTACCTTTACATAATGCTACAATCTAAGTAATTCACTTAGCACTGAGACTTTATTGTAGGTGCTTAAAATAGCACTATAAATTGTTCTTTGAGGAATTCAAAACATTACCACTCTTTTAAAAGAATACTAGGGGTCCTAAGATAGAATCTTCCCTGTTTAGGGTAGACCTGAAGGATATTACTGTCATGGTCAACTTAAAGGATGTGGCCATCAGGGTGGGCCTGAAGGGTATGATCGACACTTCTGAGATTAGTTCAGAAAAGAGATGATAGAAATAGCCCAGAAACATGTGCTTTTTTTTTTTAAACAGAAAATTCAGCTTTTGAATTAATAATAATAAAAAATACCATACTAGTTCTGTTCTTCATGTTTTGGTGAGGCTATTATTGAACTAAGTAGATACAAGAGGTCACAGTCCTCTTTCCCACATCAAATGAGTTTAGGAATATTACTTAGCAGTCTGTCTTAGGTTCCCAACCACAAATGAGCACACTGTCTGTTGCCCATTGAACTCCTAAGAAGTAAGACTAATTAAGATCACTGTGAGCTCTTAGTGGATGATCCCACAAAGCTAAATAACAGCTAACATTTATTAACTTGGTTACTATCAGCAAAGCATTTTGATCTGAGAGTTTGATGAGTTAATCATGGTGCCAATCTGTTTTGTAGTTCAGCTTTACTGAATGCAAATTGTTTATCAATGCATCAGGGCAAACTTCAAACCAGACAGACTAGCCCAACACATGCTATTTTCTGTGTACAGTTAAAGTCCTTCTAAAGTGGAAACATTTTGTGAATTTTGAGGTCCTGACTTCTCCCCACAGAATTCCTTTTCTTTTAGCGTCCCTTAATTCTTTCAGGGCAATTAGGGAAAGCATGGCTATGGTAAAGAGACTGAAGGTGGATACATAAAGACAACCACATGGGAATGAGTTAAAATGGATTTGCAAAGATATGCAGAAAGATGCTGTTTCCTCAAAGCCCATTTACTGTAAGTGGGGAGACACCTATATGCAAATGCAAACACAAAGCCAAGCTCAGAAGCAGCCTTACTGTTCTTAGCTCCTTCACATTCTGCTTCTATTTGCTATGCTTGAAAGTACAGACATCAGGGTATTCTCAGTAAAAGATGGTAGTGCATGCTGCAGCTCTAAGCTCCATAGCAGTTTTCTATAGTGATTTTCCTTACCATGGCTGTGCCAGGACCCTCACCGACTCACTGTGACATTGCTGTGTGTGCAGGTTGCCCAGGCCTATCGTAAAGAACATGCCATCTTACCTTATCCATACAGTTCCACCTGACTGAGGACTCCCGTTTTGTTTGGCTGGACTCCTACTCTTGGGTGAACTGATCCTTGCTTGTGAGCTGAGGCTCTGTGTTTGCTGAGACTGGCCACTCTGGGAAATTAAACCTCACCATCTGGGTGGAAGATTTTCCTCCTTTCAACAATCTGATCAGTGTTCATTCTTGTAAGGGTTTGAAAACTCAGTTCCCTTCCCACAACTGCACAAGTGTCTGTCCTGTCCTTAAGCAAAAAGAGACAGTGTGGGCGGTGACCTGTCACTCAGAAGTCTGAGGCTTCCCAGCAGTGAGGTCAGCCTTTTTCTTATGCTTATTGAAAACACAGGTGCTGAAGTATAACAGAAATCTAGAAACTGTCCTAAAAATAAAAAAATAAAACTTTGTTTCTCACACGAATTATTTGACAGTAGCATAAATCTTGCAAAAATGATCATGGCAGTAAGGTTGATAGGATAAGAATTTCCAGGTATGCTTAGCATGTAAACAGAACTGAGGTTTACAGAACTTGACCCCAAAGCAGCAGGTGGGATAGGCTCAAACTAGCTTCCAAATACAATGGTTCTCTAGTGTGAGCAGTGGTACAGGCATAAAGGGCTACAGGACAGCAATTGCTTTTTATTTTTAAAGCGAACATATAATCTTGTAAATAGTTTCAGACTTGTCACTTTGTTGGTTCATTGACCATAAGTACCTTCAATTTACACAGCCTTGATAGTAGGGTATTTTGCAGATATTAGTACGACATTAAATAAGTCTGCCTTGAAACTTTTGAGTTCTACTGTCCATACACGAACACAAAATACGGTAGCTGTAGTTAATGTGACTGCCGTTGGGCAGCCATCTCCTGAGTACAAACGACGCTGTGTTCTCTGTTAATGGAGTTCCAAGGAAGCAAAAGGCCTTCCTGAATAATTTCAGGTAACGAGAATGTCCCCAGTAGTGTAGGATTATCAAGAAGTGGAGTATCTTTAAGCAAATTTCCTGACATTCCAGCTACTAGAATAATTACCCTACCTTGGTAGACTAATAATAACTTAGTTAAAGGTTTCATTTATGGTAATCAAATGTAATGTGCAAGGCATGTGCTAAGATAAACACCATTTCCATTCTAGGACTTGCCAAGGGAAGCTTTTTTCTCCCCTTCCTCCCACACCCTGAATGTCACAGGCAATGAATTGAAATTATTTATGTGGAATGGAGAGGTGTGCCTTGAATACTTCAGATGGGTCTGCACCCTCACCCCCTTCCCCTGCTCACACCTTGCCAAGGAGACTGGAGCCTTGCCAGAAGGCTTTAGTGGGAGAGGTTACACCTAATCCTGTAGAGACTTGATGCCCCAGGGAAGGGGGATGGAGGGAGTACCCTCTCAGAGGTGAAGGGAATGGGGGGGACTCTGTTAGGGGGAACCAGGAGGGGAGTAACATTTAGGATATAAATATATAAAATAATAGCAATAATAGAAGTAACTAGTCTTTGAAACTTTGAATGGTCTTTTGCGCTAAAACAATTTCAGTTAATGAATATTTTGAAACCCAAACCTACCTTCCTTCCTTCCTCCCTCTCTCCCTCCTCCCTCCCTCCCTTTCCTGTTTTCCTTTTTCTTTCTTTTTAAATTCCTATAGAAAAACTACACGCAAGCCTGCAAAGCTTGCAAGGAATCCCTTTGAACTCTGGGCGTACTTCAGAGGTTTTTGTGTCTACCCCATCTTTGGCTGCAGAGTGAACACACTGTGGAATCAAACTGAAAAGAGTAACTCAAGGGCATAGAAAACTCTTTAAAAGCAACTTGTTAATAGGAATCAGATGCTGTTCATATTTCATTGAGCCAATATTATTAAGTGAATTTTTTCTGTCTCAAATGAGCAACTTAAACTCAATTGTACGTTCTGCAATTCTGTGTGCAATAAAATAATTGGAAAAACTTAGTTCACCTTTGTTGGGTATTCAGGAAATTGAACCTTGACATAAATATTGAAACATTATGTAGACATTTAAACAAGGTTGGTCAAACTTAGATAGCAATATAGAAATTCATATGACTTGATAAAGCTGCCAAAAGCCTGGTATAAAATTGCTTGCAGTGAAAGAATAAGTCTGTAAAGACTAAATAAGCACACTGAGAAAATACATAAAGGTGACCATGGAGGGTCATCTTAGGGATCATTAAAAATATCTATTTATTTTGTGCATGATTATCAATCAAAGATAGCTTCTGGATTAGGGATGAGGCTTGTCCTTAGGATACAAACCACTCTTAAAGGCAATCCCCATGTCTAGCAGTAGATGAGCAACACAAAACAAACTCAATGTTTCATAATGCTTGGTCAGGGCATTATTTATTCATTTACCTTCTAGTTCCTTTGCATATATATTATGATTTTGTATTTTTATGGGTTCCTGTGTGTGTGAATGTGCATGTCTTTTATGTGTTTCTCATGTTTTTTCCTGAGGCTTTTTTTCCCGTTTGTTCTATTTTGTTTTTTAATTTTGTTTTTGTTTTTATCTTATTTTATTTGCCTTTAGATGCCTGTTTATTTTTCTAACCAGAGACAGAAAGGTGTAGATTTTGATGGGAGAGGAGGTAGAAAGGATCTGGGAGGAGTTGGGGGATGGGAAATCATAATCAGAACTGTATGAAAAATGTTTTTTTAATGAGAGAAAAATAGAATTTATTATTATTATTTTTGAAACTGCTATGTCATGCTTATAAATAGAGCTTGAATTTAGTGTAATATCCAGCTGCTGAACTTCATAGGTCCTTGTATTAAATGGAATCCTTCCTTTTGCTTCTCAAGCTCGCAGTAGATAAATATCCTCATGGTTGTTAAGGAGTTGCAAATAGGAAACCAGATTGGCTGAAGACATAACCTCCAGTCAAGATGCACTTACTGAAAGATATGAAATCCTTGTGGAATTAAAAAGTCCAAAGCTAGAAGTATGCTTTTTGAAATTTCTCATGTAGTTATAGTATGCTGTTCCTAGGCAGAAGTAGGCCTAGAGCAAATTGTAGGTTTGAGGTGCTCTTATTTCATCTAACTCACTATATATAATTATATTATTTGTAATTGTGTATAACATCTGATACATTATGAAATAAGAAAAGTAGTTCAATTAATAAATGAGGTTAATTAAATAAACAAGACCAGAGTTGATGTGCCTGATCAGAATTATCACACAGATAAATAAGTGTGTTCTCACTGGATAAAGCTTGGACGATCTTGGAACAGTACTGCTTGCTTCTAAGTACAACTTTCAAAATACATTTAAATATTTATACAAAGCTGATACTGCAAGAAAAGCTAAATAACCCTCTTTTTTCTGGCTTGTGTAGCCAAACATGAAGGAAACTTGGATACAAATTTTGCCCAGATTTTTTTTTTTAATCTCCACATCTAACCATTGAAAGTCACGTTATTTATCAATAACATATAGGATCACAGATACTTTATGTCTTACAAATGTAATTCTTTATGCCTTCATTCCCAAAACACCTTAAAACCAGGTTTCAATGAAAAGGTTTACTATATTAGTATTTTAATGTTATCCTTAAAGACAATAAATAAATAAATGAATGAATACATAAATAAATCTAACATTACTGATTTCTAATAACTTTTAAAGATGGAGTATTCGTGATTAGGCTTATCCTTAGGACAGAGTCAAATTTTCTTCAGTAGGTTTAAAAAAAAAAATCATTAATTTTCCACGTAAGTCTGTTTGTAGCTTGCTTTAATTTAGATTCACTTGAAGGATTGCTATAAGGATTGACACAGTGCACAACTTTCACTTATACTACTTCCAAACCAACCAAACACTAGGCTTTGTGCACTGAAGGTGAACAACACACACTACTTTCCAGGGCAGATGACTCTAGTTTAATTGTATTCAGGAAAGAAATAAAAATGATCTTATCACAATCCCCTTGAATATTAATTTGAATTTTAGATTCTATTTTCCAAGATTGTATTTGCTGAGTTGGTTCCATGGGCATACTATGATCGATACTAGTGACGGGAATTGTTGTTAAATATTTTATAAACAACAAACAAGATGCGTCATCTCTCCTATTTTGTTAATATGAATCGCACTTAAAACTGTGTAATAACATGAAAGTTATTAGATTATTGTATCTAATAATCATTTATTCAATCAAATAATCAATCATCAAGCATTTTTAATGCTGAAATTAGACGGTATGAGTTTTTAAAATCATTATATGGGTTTGCATTTCCTATATAAATGCCCTACAACTCATTCATTTACATTTTCTCCTGAGATAGGGTGTCCCTAAGTTACCCTGGCTGGTCTCAAAGTTTTGATTCTGCTGCCTCAGTCTTCCGAGGTGTTAGGATTACAGCCACATACTACTAAGACTGGATTTAGAAAAGAAAGTTTGATACTAAACGAACATTTAAATAACTTACCTTTGATTCCTTGAACTTGGAGAAAAATCCAAAAAACAAAGATAGCTCGTTTAATTTGAAAATTCATTCTGGATCTGTGTACTGAAAAAAAAATCACAGAACAATACCAAGTCACATGTAAAGAAATAAAATGACTGAAATATGAAAAATAATTAAATATAGGTGCCAGCTGAGAACAGATGACCTCCTTGGTTTACCCTACGGAGGTGCTAATTCGTGAGGATTCTGAAGCAGGTCTGTCTCTGGAATAATCTGCTTATCTTCCCCTCAGGAGTAATCTCTGTTTAGGGACCAGCTGGAGTAACCCTTATCTTATTACGCTCTGGAGGAACAGTTGTCAGCCTGCTCCAGGACCCTGAAAGCCAGTGTTCTCAGACAGACTCCCTTCTCACTTACCTGATACAGTGACACAGAGAGCCGGTGCAAGTCCTTCCACAGGCAGGAAAGGCTGACAGTTTAGGCTTTAAAAGGATTTGTCTTAGGAACACCCACTGAGGGCTTCATTGCTATTCCTGGAGTGTAGGGAATACATTGTTCTCCACAGGTAGCAGAGCTATCTGTCTCTATTCTCTCCTAGAACAGTTTTCTAGAAGATTTTCTGTTTGGTGTTACATACAAGTGATTTTTTTTTTTTATTTAATTTAAATGTTATTCACTGAATTGAAGGAATGAACATATTCCTTGAAGCTCTTTGAGGAGTGACTACCTGCCTCATACTGATTTCATTCAAAGATCAACTACTTTAAGAATATGTAAGTACATGTGTGTGGCAGGGTGTGTGTGCAGACAGGTGCAAGAGCCTGTGGGATTTAGAAGAGAATGTCAGGTTCTTGAAACTGGAATGGGTGCTCGTTGTAATGGGTGCTGCCTGACATGGGTGCCGAGAACAGAACTTGTGTCCTCCAGAAGAGCAGCAAGCACTCTTAACCACAGAGCCATCTCTGTGTCCAAAAAAGTCTTTCAACTAACTAATTCTTCTTTTTTTAAAATTGGATATTTTATTTATTTGCAATACAGATGTCATCGCCTTTCCCTATTCCCCCTCCCTAGAACTCTCTATTCCATCCCCCCTCCTCCTTTATGCTTTTATACCATTTTGATTACATGAATGTATTCAGGTCAGTTCTAGATTGAGGGTCTAGCAATACAATAGATGCAAATAGTCAAGGAACAAGCAATACAATAAACACAAATAATCAAAGAAAAAGCAAGGCATTAAACCCAATTACTTGAACATTCCCATGACCACTGTTTCTAAGGTCTTATTAGGATGACCAAAATATCTGAGCCTACTTACCTGTCCTAGTCCAAAGTCATTTTCATGTCTGAAGCTTACTTCCTGTTCTAGCCTAATATTTAGGCTCCTGCCTGAGATTACTTCTTTGTTCTAGCCTAATGTCAGATTCCTGCCTGAAACCTACTTCCTTGTCCTTGGCCAATGTCATATTCCTGCCAAACAGCCCATTTCCTTGTCTCTTGGCTCATGTCAGATACTGCAGATAAAATTACCCATGGCCTGAGGTCAGTATTTCTATTTTGATCAAGCTTCAAAAATGGCATATATAGCTTGATCATGCTAGCCCTTTTTGTCCTGGGAATACTTTTATTCCTGCCCATTGTGTTAAAGCTTTTCTTCAACAACATCAACATGTTGGCAGCCAAGTACATGGCTTGAACCTGAAAATGAACCCCCAGACAGAGTTATTAAATTAACAGGCTGGTAAGCCAAGGATGGGTAAAATTCTGCACAGAGCCTTACCAATCTAAGACAGAAGTGCATTGCTTTTGATAATGCATATCCCACAACAGGTAAGTAAGGCATTCTTGTCAGAATGACCTAAGATAGGTTCAGTCTGGTTTATGCAATAAAAAGGGGGAGATGTGGTAAGCTTTTGGGGCTGCCTGGCAGGAATCTGACATTGGCCAAGGACAAGGAAATTGGCTGCTTGGAAGGAATCTGACATAGAGACAAGGACAAGGACAAGGAAATGGACTTCAGGCAGGAATCTGACATTAGGCTGGAACAAAGAAGTAATTTCAGGCAGAAATCTAAATCCTAGGGTAGAACAAAGAAGAAATTTCAGGCAGGAGCCTAAATATTAGGATAGAACAAAGGAGTAATTACAGGCAGGAATCTAAATCTTAAGCTAGAACAAAGAAGTAGGCTTCAGGCATAAAAATGACTCTGGGCTAGGACAGGGAAGTAGGCTCAGATATTGGTCATCCTGATAAGCCCTTAGAAATAGTGGTCACAGGAGTGATCACGGGACTCTGTTTATTGTCATGCATGTTCTTTGACTATTTGGGTTTATTGTCTTGCTTGTTCCTTGACTATTTGCATCTATTTTATTGCTAGTTCTTCAACCTAGAACTGACCTTAATACTTGCATGTAATTTAAACAGTATAAAAGCCAAAAAGGAGGAGAGGGATAGGATAGGGGATTAATGGGGGAAGGGAATGGGGAAAGGAGATAACATCTGAAATGTAAATAAATAAAATATCAAATTAAAAAAAAGAAAGTCAAACACCAGTATTTTCTTTTATATGTAGCATTTAAACACAAAATTGTATACAATATGTTGGTAGGAGGAGTGTGTGTGTTCATGAGAAGTAGCACTATTAGGAGGTATGGCCTTGTTAAAATAGGTGTGACCATGTTGGAGGAAGTGTGTCAATGTATAGATGGGCTTGACGTCCCCTAGGCTTTATCTCTGCCCTTTGCAGAAGAGACCTTCCTGGCTGTCTTCTGAAAACACAGTAGCCTCCTTTTGCCTGCCGTTGGATCAAGAAATAGAACTCTCAGTTCCTTCTCCAGCACTGTGTCTGCCAGGATGCTACCATGCATCCCTCCATGATGATAATGGACTGAACTTCTGACCCTGTAAGCCAGCCCTAATTAAGTATTCTTTATAAAAGTTGTCTTGGTCATGGTGTCTCTTCACAGTGATGAAACTCTAACTAAGGCAAAGTGTCTAGCTAACATCTGTTGGCTGGAATCAATTTAAAAGATGCTGAATTGATGATGTTACTCCTTATCTCTGTGTGCATTGTCAGTTTTAGATTGTATACTGGGGTAAGCATCCAGTTCTATAGTACTAAGTCACACACAAATGAATCAAAAACTTCCTGGTAAGACTAAGCAGTTTAAATCTTGTGCTGTTATTCTCTGTCTCTGTCTCACTCTCTATGTATTTCTCTCTCTTCTCTTTTTCTCTCTCTTCTCATTTTTTCTTTCTCCTCTTCCCTTCTCTCTCTTCTCTTCTCATCTATCCTTCCTCTCATTTCTCTCCTCTCTCCCTCCTTCTCTCTTCACAAACACACAACTCATCCAGTGTCCCCTGCTCTGTCTCTTAACACTCTTTAAAAAAACAGAAATGTGCTTTTCCTTAAATAGCTTAGCAAGATTCTCTCTCTCTCTCTCTCCTCTCTCTCTCTCTCCCCTCTCTCTCTCAGGTCACCACCAGACTGTCGGTTTTTAAAATCTTATTTACCACCCCTTTTTCACTTCCAAATTATTCTTCAATCTACTGTAAACAGTTCCATCGTCCTGTGCTACTGAAATGGTCTCTGAAAGACATGAATTCCTCTCTGTAAAAATTCCAAGAGTATTTCCTCATTTGTGGGGAGCAAAGAGGGCTTAGGGTGTGTGAGGCAGGTGGGAGATCAAAACCAGGACCCCATGAATGCTAAGCCAGTGTTCTACTACTGAATCACACCCAGCCAAGCACTTACCTTCTCTCAGCAGCCCTTTGCTAAGCTGACCATTCATTGCATCATTACAACTGAGTTTTAATGTCAATACAATTCAAGTTCCTGATGAAACTCCCCGTGCTTAGAATATGCATTATTTATCATGACCTTTTGGATCACATATAGAAGGCATCATAGGTAACCTGATAACATCTTATTGATCCCCTTAGCACATTTTTTTTTAAACTTGTTTGTCCATCTTTCTAATGCTCAATTCTGTTTTACCCAGAAAGAATAGGTATGTTTATACTGAAGTCATGATATGTCTTACTTACTAAAGGCTTGAAAAGGAATGGGAAGCAAGATAGGGGAAAAGCCTTAATGCTCACAACCCCATAAAGAAGAGTGACCTGTTTGCCTCCACAAAGAGAAGGATCATTAAGCAGTTCCATACCAGGATAAACAAGACTTCTCTGAGAATGTAAAGGGTGGAAGAAGATGCTAGACTCACATCATCAGCACATCAGTACCACCAAAGCTGCTGTATTATAACCCTATAGTCACCTCCCCTACTGAGGTCATTCAGAGTAGTCCTTCCTCCTAAGAGAAAATAGCATGGTTTCAGAGACATAAATGTCACAGGTTCTTACAGAGCTACCCTACCTATGATCAATGCAATGTGAAGAAACAACCAACACTAACTGGGAACTTCAGGTGTGATCCTGCATTCTGAATGGCTCCAATCTTGCTCTGTGTCACTCATTTGTCCAGTGTGTGAGTTAGTTGTTTTCTCAGAAAGCTTTCTGTATAGCAGGAGTAGACTGAAGAACAGCAAAGACAATGTGGGCTTTGGACTCAGATCTCAGTTACAGGCTCTGCTTCCTGTTCACTAGCTCCATATCTGAATAATCCAGTCACCATTGCTGGTACTCTGTTTTCAATTCTGTAATATGGAAATAAAACGAGAAGTTTACTCATGAGGGTACTGTCAAAATACCACACCACATACATAGTTACCTAAATGTGGTTTTGTTAGTCAGTAGCAACTCAAAAATCCTATCTATTTTGGTTAATAAATCACTCTTTTATGATGCTTTACTGATTTTTGGTGGTAATCATATCTCAGATGTCTACTGATTGCTGATGAAGGAATACATTTGACCTTTTCACCTTACCTTATGCATTTTAAATGCACCAGTGAAATTCGGCCAAAGTGGAAGGAGAAAGCTTAACTCTTTAAGAATCTGTAATTACAGTTGACAGTGTGCCATCTTGAAGAAGCACCTCTGGATTAACTGCTGTGACCCATAATTACATCCACAGCATTTAGAGGAGGAACTGACACATCCAAAAGCATTGTTTCAAGGATTATGTGTTTATCACTCTTGTTTGCTTCCTAAGTGGCATCTGTCGACATTAGTTACTAAATTCTTAATTTTAAAATGGAGAAAAAAGTCTGGAAGTACTGAAATCAAGAGAAATTTCTAAACATTTCTCATTTCAAAATAACTATCTGTATATTCCTATCCATGACATGTGACCTAAGAAACATCCACAGCAAAATCAACCTCTATTGTATTTTGGCAGATCCTACCAAAGCTTCCTGGCCTGTGCTTGTTTCCTGACATGAAGGGCCTTGGTTTGGTAGATCAGCTTTTCACTGTATTGGTATTATATTAATCTGCTCTATACTTCCTGGCAGGGGCAGCATGTATTCCTCGCTACCCGCTCAAATGTTCTGGATTCTCAAATGAAACACATACACATGCATTATCGTCTGAAAAACATCCTTTCAATTCTACATTGTCTTCCTACCACAACATTTAAATAAAGTTCTTCTTTAAATAGTACCTGATAACTCCTCTCTAAGTCAAATAGGCTTTTGCTCTGTAGCTGACCTATTCACCAGAAGTAGCACTGTCATACCAAAACCTAACATTGGATTTGAGGTTTGTCAGCATTGTGGCCTTGTCTGAGGGTTCAACTTCCTGGGTTTCACCCAGCTTGCCTTTGGATTCTCCCTTTCCGCCAGGTAACTGAGGCAGAGGCTATGCTTACTTGTCTTTCTGAATTGTATATTGCTATTTCCCTCTATCCTTCCACTTCTTTGTGGATTTCCAAAGCTTTTTCCTCTATTTCTATTTTAGGATAAAGTGTATTTTTCTCCTGAATTTCTCCTTTGCTAGATTTACAGGCAGCCTATAGTCCAGCAGCTTACCTGAAAATTCAAGAGTCTTGGTAATTAGTTAATGTATATTGGAAATAGGCACTCAATTAGATTAGTGGTAAATAATACATTTAATTTATTAAAATATCTCAGAAACACTCTGTTCTAGCATAAATTCATTGGGTCAGCTCTGGCTTTTCGGATGTAGTTGGAGGCTTGATCCATCACTAGGCTTCTCTTTGGAGGATTTCTGGTTACCTCATAAAAGTCATCTGGAGGTTGAAACACCAATGATGCAGAGCGTGGCTGGAGAGATTTCAGTATTCTTTAAGAGAAAAAGGAACACAGAACTGACTATGTGACCTATTTGTATGTCCTTTATTAACATATACTAATTTTAGCTTGTGTATCTAAAAAATCATGAACTTTTTTTTTTTTGTTCTGTTAGCAACTGATAATGAGGCTGGGTGCTTACAATAATTTACTAAAATACATTTATTTATCTTTAACTCAGTTTTTGGAGATCAGCTGGGAACATAACTTTGCAATTTTTCTCTGTACATTAAGTTTCCATTCTTTCAAAGAAATGTTCCTCTTAGAAATTATTCTTTTTCTTGGCACTTTCAGCCTGGAGCATCTTCTCAGTGTCTGCCTGTCTTTTTTTTTTTTTTTTTTTTTTTTTTTTTTTTTTTTTTTTATACTGTACTGAGTAAACAGACTTAGTTGGACATTTTTTCAGATCCATTTATCTTCCATCATGAACCTTCAGATATCAATCATTAACCTGAATTTGGTGTTTATTTAGTAAATGCATGCTTTAACATACCACTATACAAATGTACATCCCCAATGAATAAATTAATCTTTTCAAGTGTGCATACATTATATAAGTGATATATTATAATATCATTTTGAAACTTGTATCCTTGGACAACATTATATTTTTGGGATTCAGCTATGACTTTATATTAATACTAGAATCTGTGTAGTATTATTAACCACTGTTGACTTTACTCTTTTTGGTGGATTTATACCAATTTCTGTCCTCACTAATTATATACGAACAGTTTCTATATTTCACACTAATGACAACACTTGAATTGTTATGCTTTTTGGATTTGTCAAAGTAATGATTTTGAAATGACATTTCATTGTGGGTTTAAGTTTTCTTTTCCACATAGCTGGTAAAATAGAACATATTTTCATATGATTATTAGTTATCAATTTGCTTTATTTCGAATTGTTTACTTCTATATTTTGCTCATCTGTTTTAACATTTTGAATGAGGGCTTTTCCCTCATTTCCAGATTCCTTTGTAGGGCCACTTCTATGTTATATTGTTTCCTGTTCTATGTCAGTTCATTGGTTTAATGGTTGATTTATAAACTGTACGTTTTGAACACATGATATTATATTCTAGTTTTGTGAGAATTAATATCTAATAGAAAATTAAGTCTTATACTCTAGTTTTAATAAATTTTGCTATTTAGTAGGGAAACTTTCTCAGTATGTTTTTCAAAGTATCTGTAGAAACATTCAGCTCATTGTACTGTCATAATGCCAAAGTCATGAAAACCTTGAGATTTTTGTCACTAGATTTGGTTTGAATTATGGACCAAGTTAGATAGGATTAACTATTATAAATCTTGTCTTCTTTTCCTTAAATATAACATGTGTATATTTCTATATAGCTCTATTTAATTAGAGGATCTTTCTCCATCCCTCTATTGACCCTGGCATATGTGTCATAATCACGAAAAGCTTTCTTTGGTCAAATCAATGACCATTTCCACTCTTCTGGAATCTGAAGCCCTTTGAGGCTTAGCCTTCCCTTGGTATGACTTCAGATGCCATACCCTTAGAAAGTTTAAGACCGGATTTAAAGCAGCCATATGGTGATTTTCTTCACAGCCCTTTGTTCTAATCCTGCATAGCCCTCACCTCTATCACTTCTCTTAAAGATGCTTCTGTGGAACTTTCCTCATTGTCTATGTCTTTTCTAAACTGTTACCTCCAGAGAGGACATCTCTGATGACACATCTGTAGTTACTCTCTACTAATCTTCATGCCATCTCGCTGTGCTTTCTTGAAGGTTCAGTTTCTGGTTGGAAATGATCCTGTTTATGTGCTTAAGATTAAACACGTCGTTATTCTCCTTTTGACAGTTTGTGTTTACATACAATACATGAGGATAGTAACGTCTTTTAAATATACCAAGTTAGTGTTCAGTAAATACTTGGTGAATAAAATGAGCTACTCAGAGAACTAGGTCTAGTGAACATTTATAGGTTTAAAAATGAATGAGAGCAGTGCTACTTGAGAACTGACAGGAAGAGAGAATGAAAATCTCTGGTCTAGCAGAATAATTAGAATTGACAAACGGGCTTGATAAATCAACAAATCATTTTATACAGTTAATATTTGGATAAATACAATTTAGATAATTCTAATAAACATCAAACAATTTAAAATGGAATAATTTGAAAATGTCTATACATATAGTGACAAGATTTACATTCATTACTTAAAAAGCTAGCAAGTAGATTAGAGAGGAATTAAATTAAGATATGAGAAAGTTGAATTGATTACAATTAGTATTCCCAAATCAAAATCCTTTGACAGCAATGTTGCAGGCTATTTTATCACACTGTGAACCCTGAGATTATGTTTTTTACTGAAAAAAAAAAAAAAAAACCTGTTTCTAGTTGTGGTGTGGATCAGTACTTAGCACCAACCTTTAATCTCTGTGGCTGTGATTAAGACTCGACTTTAGTACATACCTTTAATCCCAGACAATGAACGTTAAGTTAGTTTGTAGAAAGAAACACCTATGTTTGAAAGTGAATTGAGTGGCAGAAAAAGTGAAGAATCAGATAAAGATTTAACAGAATAAGAAATGTCCAACTCTCAAAAGAACAGAGAGGAAAGAGAGGTGACGTAAGAGAGAGCAGTGTAGAGGAGAGGGACAGTTTTACTGGGACAGTTGTACAGAGACAGATTGCAGAGAGACATCAAGCTAGACACAGGTGAATACAGAATGAGTCAGAGCATGAGAAGGAGCCAGAAGATTAGAACAGATGGCCAAAAGTAGTAGGAAGCCAAGCAGAGTAATTCATAGAGAACCTGAGAGGAGCCAGATTGAATCAGTCAGTTTGTAGTTTGAGGCAGAACAGCTGAGCTGACAGGTTAGCCAGAGATCAGAAAGAATTAGGAAGGGATGAACTTATTCAACACTAAGCCTCCGAGGCTAAAAACGTTCTAGACCTAGATAAGATTGTACAAAGGTAAGAAGCATCCAAGACTAGGCCTAAGTTAGCAGATGACAACAACAATTATATCAGGTGATAATAGTTACTTTTACACAGCAATTGAAAAATTCATAAAAATTTCAAAGTTCTCTGTAAGTGGGATTTATGAGCAATTGTGTGAATTGTATTGTTCAATGGAAAAAAAAATAGTAAGTAGGCACAGAAGGCCTAAGTATTTTGGGGAGCAGAGATCAGACATTTTTCTTCCATGGGTTGACATAAAGTTATCTGCATCAATAGTATTTGAATACCTAATGTATAACGGTTTTCCCTGGTATTAAAATTTCCATCCCATAGGGAAGCTCCTTAAGCAGGAAGGTAACAGCTCAAAATAGTTTCAGGAAGTCACTGAAATTGAGCAGATGCACCAGGCCCCTCTCTGCCAGGGTAAAAATAGGTGAACTTCAAAAGAGACTCTGAGACAAGTGAGCTGCCTGGAAGAGGTTTAGATTAGTTGTGGCATTTGGAAAGAACACTTTTCACCATGTTGAACTTCTTGCATGCTGTGTAGTGTGCTTCAGGTTCCCAGCTTTGTGAGCTGTCACCCTTTTTGGGCTGGGCTTTGGTAATATAGCTCTCTTAAAACCATTACTGCTCTTGTAAGTAACCCCTCATTCATACTCATATAAGTGACCCTAATAAAACTGATTGGTTCACCAAATTGGACTTTGGTGATATGTGTATTGGTCTGTTGTATGCTCCCTATCTGGGGTGAGTAGATGTGTGTGTTGGGTCTCCCTAGGAAAAGTTTGTCACACAACAGCTAATAAAATATGGAATTCCATGGAGCTTTTCTTCATAATGTTCTTCATAGTGTGTTTAAGTCATAATCCTTACAGGCAGGAGAGTAGATCACTGATGTGAAATCAAACATCACGTGGCTAGCACTTCAGTGGTCTGGCTGAGCAGTCTCACAGGAAAGGTAAGTGGAGAATTCAGATAACCCTATGCATCACTTCCATAAATAATTATGAACCATTCCTAGACCAGAAGAAACTCTGAATTTATTCTTGCCAAGTGGCTAGAGTACAGATATTTATGTTATTATAGAAGAACAACCAATATACAATAACTTTTGGCTGATCTGGGAATAAGGTGAACATTCTATAGTAAAAATAGAGCCACTAATGAGGATAGATACCTCAGCAGATAGCTGCTTTTAGCAATGGAAATGCCAGAGTTCGTCTTTAAAAGCAACCCTGAATTGGTTCTGTCACAGGAATGAATAGGTAGCAGTCTAGAGTTCTATCGTACAAGACACACTTATATGTCCATAATCTTATGTCCTGGATAAAAGGAGCCTGAAGCTAAGTTAAAGGTTACACCTGTCTCTAAGATTCAGATTCAACTAGCTTAAAAGACCTCGGGTCTGATTGGGCCCACAGTTGCCTACTCCCTGACTGATCAGAGCTCTTTTCTCCTCTTCCAAGACTTGAACACAACTTAGGCCTTCTCTAGATGTAAATGTATAACATTGTTTTGCTCATTCATGCAACAAATTATATCATACTTGTCAGAACATAGACTGTCTTACTTTTTAATTGCTGTGACAAAATAAAATAAAATAACAACAACAAAAGCCAAAACCAAAATTCAACAAACAGCCAACCAGACAAAAAAACAAAACAAAACCTTAACGTGATCAAAGCAACTTATAAAAGAAAGCATTTAATTTGCTGATCATTGTTCCAGAGTGTTAGAGTCCATGACCATAGGAAGCATGACAGCAGGCAGGCAGGTAGGCATTGCGCTGGAGCAGTACGTGAGAATTGAAACCACCTCCAGGGAGCTACCTTCTCCAAGGAGGCCTCACCGCCTTATGCTTCCCAAACAGTTCCACCAATTAGAGATCAAGCAAACATATGAGCCTTTGGGGGCCATTATATTCAGGGACACAAGATGGATGTTAGTTTTAAGTTTGATGGTTGTATAAGGATAGTAAAGTCTCATGTTGTTCTGGGACAAGGGACTTAGTACCCAGTATTCCAAAATGATTAAGGATCAGTCACATTAGTCTTCAGTGTTGAGTAAATGCCTGCCTGAAAGTCTCTCTCTCTTTCTCTTCTCTCTCTCTCTCTCTCTCTCTCTCTCTCTCTCTCTCTCTCTCTCTCTTTCTTGTTGAAAATACTTGAGAGGACATGCTGAGAAAGGACAAAATCAAGACTCTAGAGCTCTTAAGACCCCAGTTCCAATCTACCTTACTACATGCACCTTCCTTGAGTTGCCTGCAGAATGATTCTCTGTGATCAATTACCAACTTGGACTTTGAGATCTCATTAGGAAAAAAAAAAAAAAAACTCACTCAATAGCTGGTCTGGGAGGAGGCTATCCTCACCAGTTTTTTTCTTTTTAACTCATCTTCATATTTAATGAGTGGTGGAAGAGCACCCACTTGCTAATTGTCTTATTGTTTACTAGTGATGAGAGAAGCACTGGTTCTTTCAGGCAAGTAGTTCTGGATGAACACTGGCCTAGTTTTTCTCTTTCCTGGGCCACAATGCCAAAGACAGCAGCTTTTGACCTGCTGGCGCAAAGTAAGAATACACTGGTGTAGATACAGTTCAGAATCAGAGAATGAGCGGAAACAGTTACAACGGGAGCATCGACTGAGTAGCTATCTTATGTACCACCTCTGTCTGTTAACTCAGTGGCCTTTGGTGAGGGTGGTTTTTACCCATTTGGGACGTGGTGGACCTTTGCAGAGGTGTCTTTAGTGTGACAGTGATTTGAGAGTGGGTGAAATCATGCATGATAAATCTCTTGTGAGATGAGGAGTAGCTTGTTTGCTCTTACCAACTTAACACAAACTAGGATCTCCTGGAAAGCAGGAGTCTCAATGGAGAGATTCACTCCATAGAATCAGCCCTCATAAGGGAAGCTTCTTCATGTAGTAGACGGGAATTAACAAGAAGATCTGTACACTCAGATCAGTGCCATATTCAGCCACCATCAGAGAGGCAGCAGATGGGAACAATGAGAGAGAGAGAGAGAGAGAGAGAGAGAAGAGAGAGACAGAGAGAGAGACAGACAGAGAGAGAGAGAGAGAAGGAGAGAGAGAGAGAGAAGTATGAAGTTTTGTGGGTAGAAAAGTAGGGGGAGTCTGGGAGGAGTTTGGAGAAGGGAAAACATGATCAAAATATATAAATATTTTTTGTTTAGTATTGATATTGTAACTTAATTACAGCATCTCTCCATTCCCTCTCTAACCACCAAACCCTTCCATGTACGTCTCCCCACTCTTTTTCAAATTCATGACATCTCTTTTCATAAATTGTTATTGCATGCATATATGTATTTCTATGTACATATATATTCTAAAATACAACCTGTGAGTCCATACAATGTTGCTTGTATGTATGTTTTCAGGGATGGCCATTTGACAATGGACAAACAATTAGTGTGCTCTTCCCTGGAGACTGCTCCCAGCTTTCCTCAGTTGCCTGAAGTTCTTTGTGTAAGGTTGAGGTCTCGTAGCCTTTTCCCCATACAGTTTGTTGTCAACAACATGTCTGTTGGTTGGTGTCTTCCTTGTTCAGCTCATGTTTGGGCAATCATGTCATTTAGTGTTTATAGTTGTAGATTCTGATGTTACTAGGAGATACAGTCTCACAGCAAAGTCCTTGATCATCTGACTCTTACAGTTGTCTGGCCTTTGATCCCTCTTCCCCAGTGTTCCCTCAGATTTAGTGGTGGGAATGTTTTGTAGACATATCCACTGAACTGGGGTCCACACTGAAAGAGGAGGGGAAAACAACACAATACATTTATCAAAGCCTTGAGCTCAATGGCACCAGGAAAACAAACGAGCAAGCAAACAACAACAACAAAATAAATACAGCAACATAAATAAAATAAAAAAGGATGTGTGAGATAAAACTTTAGCTTTTCTGGAATTGCTGTCTTCCCTAATGGATACAGAGTAACCTGTAAAAGAATGAGTTTCATGAACTATTACTGAGAATCCTCTTAGGGTTCTGTGGAATGCCTACTCACCTTGAAACTGGTAGTTTTGCATTCGGTGAGATACTGCCTTTATGCCTCTTGTGGGATCTGTGGTACTTTTCAATTCATCCTAAGCTTGTAGCCTGGGGTTCTGCTATAGATGCTAGATAGGCCAAAAAAGTATACTTTGACCAAATTAATTCTATTGTCTCAAGCCTACATTGAAACAAACCAGCAGGCAGTCTTGAGCAACAGATTTTTAAAAATATATTAATATTAAAATGCTCCTTGTCTTCTTGGCATATTAAAAATTTCTCTTTTCTCTTTACCACCCTTCAGAATTATAGATTGCACTCAGGAACTTATAAATGCTAAGCCAGTGCTTACACATTGAGCTATATTCCCAGCCACCAAATTAGTATTAAACATGGTTTATTAGATCTTAAAACATTAAGGAGATATTCCTCCATATGAATACATACATTTTCAACAACCTTTTTTTATTTTAATTTGATATTTTATTCATTTACATTTCAGATGTTATCCCTTTTCCCCATCCCCCCTCCATTAATCCCCTATTCCATCCCTCCTCCTCTTTTGCTTTTATACTGTTTAAATTACATGCAAGTATTAAGCTCAGTTTTAGGTTGAGGAACTAGCAATACAATACATGCAAATAGTCAAGGAACAACATTTTTTTTTAAGTGGGTAAAAATGTTTGGTGTAGCCTTTTCGAGTAATGATTAAAAAAGACAGATGAGAAAAATCTGCCAGAGTGGATTTATTTCATGTGGGCTTCAATCACCACACTTAACTTTCTATGTTCCCATGGGATGCGATGGCGATGAGTGCAGTCCTAATGAGCTGGAACCTTCCTCCTGAGCTACTTGGTGGCAGGTTGTTTTGCATCTAGCTTGGGGAGATTCTAAATGAGATTAAATGAAAGAGACACGCCATAGAGGGAAAATCTTAGATTAGTATATTAAAATGTACCTGCCTCTTCTGTTTTAAAATAACCACCCATGGCAATTCTTAGCCTATTTGTTGACAAATTGTTCCAAAGTGATTTAGACAGGAGTCAGCAGCACGCACACTTTAATTGGCTCCTCTTGCTCCAAAGAAACATTACCAAAACCTTTTCCATGGCTCATTACCATGAACCCAACATTGCTGTAATTCTCTTCTTAATGCATTTGACTTTGTATGCCTATAAAAGCCATGAGATACATATGTATGCTAAATGAAAAACATCTTTGCTATTTTTGGAATAAGAAAGAAATACAAAATAAAAGAGGATTTAAAATTGGGGCAGTGGGTAGTGAATGATGACTCTATTTAAGGCCTTTTTGCCCATAGGAAGAGTATGTAGCAGACACTTCTGTTCCTTATTTATAATGCATCAGTCCAGGGCTGTGCCCTACCTAGCATTAGTTGAAAGGCTGGTGAAGGTCATTAGTTTTTATGCTCCAGTGACAACCATTTGTCCAACTTTAAAAGTGGAAGTGCTAAAAACCTCTTAAAACCTGTTAACAAGTTACAGATGGTTTGTATCTTCTCTAATGATTCTTTGAAAATTAGGTATTTGGAACTTAGGAATCAGTTTTGAATATTGTATGGTTTTTCCTATATCTAGAAACATTTATTGTTGATTTTTTTTTTTTTTCTGTAAATGGCTAAATGGCTAGATAGTGAACATTTTAAGCTTTGCATGCTGTACTCTTGGTCACAATTATTGACATTGCCATAGCAGTATAGAAACAGATGAACTCAATGGCAAAACAACAAAAAAAACCAAAAAACCAAAAATAGTAGGAAGAGTGTATTTGACCTCTAGCCAGTAGTTGCAAATTTCTATATGTATGCATGTTAAAATATTTGAGACTTGAGAATTCTGTTGGAAAAAGCATTTTCTATGCCATTGAAAATTTCAGGAACACGTTTGCTGTCAACTGATCTCCACCATGTTGACACTACACAGTGAACTGGTTCTCATCTGTAAGAGCCATTTGTATTCTGATATAGATCACCCTCAACTCTACATTCATATTCAGGAGGAGGGTTACAGGGACAGTAAGACATATCAGGCTGCATGCATACATGAGCATCAAATAGCAAGTACCATGAATGTGAATTGACATTCTATTAGGGTTTTCTTTTTCTCTTTTCATTTTTTTGGTGGCCAAATCATTTATTAACAGTAATACAATAAACTATTTGTAAAATTGCTTTTCCTGAGTGGGATTAAGAATAATGCCTTCCATGTTTCACAGTGTTGCTATGAGGGCACAAATAAGATAGCTCTCGAGTCACTTCAAACCACAGAACTTACATCATTGCCCAACAAATAATGCATAAGTTATGTACTGTCAGACTTCCACCAATCTTTCTAAGAGTACTTCATCTCAAACTCACTGTAGTTTTCTCTTGCTCTTCATCCTGAGATTTCAACAATACCATCACATTCAATGTCTTTTAGTCAACCCTTGATCAATGAAAGCCAGAACTGATATATAAATGCTTCTTACACCTCTCAGGGCTGACAGTTTTGAAACACACTCCTTTAGGATAATATACATAGGTGAACCCCAAAATTCTGCCAGAGAACTCCTACAGTGGATACACACCTTCAGCAAAATGGCTAGATACAAAATTAGTTTTAAAAAAATCCATAGCCCTCTTTTATATAAGTGATAAATGGGATGAATAAGAAGTTAGGGAAGCAACAGCCTTCACAATAGCCACAATACTATAAAATATCTGGGTGTAACTCTAACCAAGCAAGAGAAAGACATACATGACAAGAATCTCAAGTCTTTGAAGAAAGAAATTGAAGAAGATTTTAGAAGATGGAAAGATCTCCCATGCTCTTGGATCGGTAGGATTAACATAGCAAAACTGGCCATTACACCAAAAGCAATCTACATGTTTAACGCAATTCCTATCAAGATTCCAACACAATTCTTTACAGACCTTGAAAGAACAATTCTCACCTTCGTATGAAAAAACAAAAAACCCAGGATACCTAAAACAATCCTGTACCATAAAAGGACTTCTGGAAGTATCACCCTCCTTGACCTCAAGCTGTACTACAGAGCAATAGTTATTGCATGGTATTTGCATAAAAACAGACAGGTTGGTCAATGGACTAGAACTGAAGATACAGAAGTAAGCCCACATACTATGGCCCTTGGTTTTTGCCAAAGAAGCCAAAACTATACAATGGAACAAAGAAAGCATTTTCAATAAATTCTGCTGGTCTAATTGGATGTCTGCATGTAAAATAATGCAAATAGATCCATATCTATCATTCTGCTCAAAATTCAAATCCAAGTGGATCAAGGACCTCAACATAAAACAGGATACACTAAACCCGATAGAAGAAAAACTGGGATATATATATATATATATATATATATATATATATATATATACCCTGCCCTGGAAGAAGACAGCATTTTACAGCCAGCATTCAGATGACTTAGGAACTAGGTAATAGAATTAACTATTAATACCAAAGCCCATAATGTAAGAGTACTAGGATGATGATATCACCCATGGGAGTCAGCTGCTCCCTTAAGTACCACTGCTGCATTCCCAGACTGTGCTTTGCATGGTCTCTTCATGAGCAGAATGGAGTATGCCTGATTCCTTGTCTGTCTTTTCAAGATCTCTGCTGAAACCCTATTGAGGTTTATATACTATTTTAAATATATTTTTAAGATGGAAAGAGACAACAAAGCCAACAAAAGGCTGCCATTATCATTTATTAGTTTCTAAATCTTTTATTTTATCATTATCACTTAGAAACCTGATTGTTTTCTAATGAGAGACAACAATAAATGGATTCAGACGGGAGGAGCATGTGGGGAGGAACTGGGAGGTGTAGGGGAAGGAAGAAGAAACCATAAGCAGGATATATTATTGAGAGAAAAAAAACTATTTCAATAAAAAAGGAAAAGTGTTAAAAAAGTCCAGAGCATGATGAAATTGTCTCTATGAAGAAAATGGCCTCTCCTGACAAAACTTTCATCTGGGACCTCTACATCAAGAGAGCACTGCCCTTCCAAACTGTATTCCTAATCCTCCTGTCTAGTCACTCAAAATGTATTTAAAGTTATTTTATCTTTTGCAATACAACATTAATTAGAATGTTAACAGGCTGTGGACTTTTTCTTTCTTTTTTTTTTTTTTAACAAAATTTCACAACTATATTTTTATGATCTTGTGATTGTGAGGTATGTCAAAACTTTCAGAAAAAGAATGGAATTCATGACCTGTTCTTTCATTGTATCTACTTACTGAAGGGAACAGTTCTATATATTTTCCAAGCAAATCATACATTTTTCCTAACTATACATATTTAGCTTCTATTTATAGACAGATGAACTTATCAAAAATAACCATAATTCCAATATCAAATCAATACATTAATGAGAATTCCTTAATATCATCAAATATTCAGCCCCTATTTATATTTCTATTATGTCCCATGAGAATCATCAATTGTAATGATTAATAAGCCTTTTAGGTTTATTTTCTGCAATTTTACTTCACAGTCTCTACCTTCCCTTTCTCTCATACAGTTTACTAAATGAACATTTTTTCCTAAATGAAAATTTTGCTGGTTCGTCTCAAGTATAGGAAAACTTTCCTTTATTTTTTAATATAACATGTAGAAATATTTTCTTAATGATGCCTCGAAAGTTTAGAAAACTAGAAAGGACTTTTGCATTGGGTTACCAATGCTCCACTTCTTGACTGATTAGACCAGCGACTCTCAACCTTCCTAGAGCCACTATGACCCTTTAATAATTATCCTCATGCTGTGGTGACCCTCAACCATAAAATCATTTTTGTTGCTTCTTCATAACTGTAATTTTGCTACTCTTATGAATTGTAATGTAAATCTATGTGTCTTTTAATGGTCTTTGGTGACCCTTGTGAAAAGATCAGTTGACCTTCCACGCAGGTTGAGAACCACTGGGTTAGGCTGATGTTCATGGAGTCTTTCCGAACAAGGCTGTGTCTCTTTGGTACCCATACCTATTTTCCCTCCTCTTTACTTCTTTATTCTTTAAACAAGCTCTTAACACAGTTTTAAAAGGTCTGTGAAAGGAAAGACAAAAGAAAGAAGTGAGAGACTTCAGCAAACAGCAGATTAGGTTTGAAGAAAAAAATGCCTGTGGAATGGAGGTCTCCAGTTTCACTTACAGAGTAGGGACATCAAATTCAAGGGGCAAATTACATGCAAATTGGTAGGCTTTAGAGACTAGGTTAGGTAGGTGAGTGGAAGAATATGAGGTGAATGAGTTCTGACTTTCCCTAGAGCTTAGTATTTGGTGAGTGATTTGAATATTGCAGGGCCTAGTCTTGGGCCACAGCCACTTAGAGTAGGTGCATGTAGTAGAGAATCATTTAATTGGTGTCTTACATTATTTGAATGACAAATGGGGTCCCAAATGTCTTGGGAAGGAGAGACAAAGAAAATTACTGCCAAGATATTTTCTAAATCAAATTTAGTTATCAAATTAGGCTTAAGGTCACTGTGTAAAATATGACCAATGTCTTCAGAATCAGAGGAGTATTTAATTGATTGATTGACTGGTTGATTTCTAATCTGGACACCAGTATGCCAGGCCTGGCATGAAAGAGACTGTGACAGGCCTTCCAAAGCTTCCTTTGAAAAGCAAGGATTCAGGACTAGAGAATTCCTTCATTAACAGGGACTTTTGGGAAACATAGTATACATTATGGATGAGTTGAATTTCAAAGGTAAAGAAAATGAAACAAATATCCACCTGTCTCTTCTCTGTAAGGGAATGCTGAGTCCAGCTGCTTGTAGAATATAGTACAGTTAATACAACAGGTACTGACAGGACAAAATCTATCATGGGAGTTGACTAGTCTTCCCACACAGCTCTCAGAAAGCGAGCTACTATTCTTAGGACACCCTTGGTGAATATCTAGTCTGATACTTTCTGACCCATTCTAGGATGAAAAAGGATGTTTGGAACAGATATTTTAAAATAAGTTAACAGAATCCACATTGTCCACAGAACAGCTCTTACCTTTCAAGTAACAAAAGAGAGGCTGAAGCCAAATATGAGTGACCATCACCAGAAACACAGATTGAGTTTTACCCAAATATCACGTTCCAATGTGGTTAACAGTTCAGTTCTAATAAGACTTTAGATCACAGTAAAAAGACAGCATCTTCAGCAGCACAGACCTTTCAGGTGGTCCTTTGGAAGACAAGGACTCAGGATTGGAGAATTTAGTTTTATAGTAACAGAATGAAGAGATTCACAAATTAGACACTTTTCAAATGCATCAGTGAGTACATAGGTTACAGGAAAGCGGGGAAATCTCAGCTACAGCCTGGGATGGTAGTTGACTGCATTTTAGACTATTGGGTGGTAGAAATCAGGGTTTTGGTTGTATATTCCAAAGGATATGGTGAGAAAGATATTAGGTCATATAAAAGGTGAGATTATGAAAGAATATTAAGGGGGTTATTAATAGCCAAGATAATTTGCAATCTTCTAACTTATCTGTATCACTGAAGTCCTTATCAGTCAATTAGTTTTTGTAGTCATAGTTCTTTCCAGAAACTCTCATTCACAACATCATGCAATTAACCACATATACCTTTGTGAAATGTTAACTCCATGCTGATGCCTCCCATAGAGGTGAGACTCAGGAACAGCTCCAGGAATCAATCACCTTTGTCCCAGTCTTTTTCAGTTTTCTTTGGTCTTTGTGCCTCTTCAGTGTCCTTCACGAGTCTAGGAGCCCTCTAGCCTTGTATGAGTGACATTTCCTTTTGCTTCCTTGTGTTCAACACAGAGTCGTGTTTCATAGTTCAGGCTTTTATCACGGGTTCTTTAGCGTTAGCTACTGTCAAGACTGATGTACAGGAACTGTCTCAGGGAGCTCGCTCCCTCCATTCCTCTCAGCTGTTTCCCGTGCAGCGCCTTCATGGGTCAATGAATCTGACAATATCTTGGTCAGCTTTGGTCTGGCCATGCCATAATAACAACAGTAAAATGAAACTTGTATACATTTTAAATTCTTAACTCTAATCAGGGCAGCATATTAACAAGCATTGTAGGCACAATGGAGAGAAACAGAGGCGTCATATGCACTAAGTCCTTCCTTGTTGGATGTTTGCCTTTGCAGGTATCATACCTCTTTATTCTCACAAAATATCATCAGGGAAAATATGAACTCTCTTTTAAAAAGAACACAAATCAGCATGGTTATGCAGCTGTAATTCACTTAAAAATATGTTTGGCTTCACCCTGTCATCAGCATTTCCTGTCAACCCACCTTTGCAGGAATACTCCTGTTATCCCTTCATTTCCATTCCTGCCACAGCCTCTCTGAGTTGCACCTCATTAACTTTCACCTGGGGGGACTTCAGTGGCTTCTCCACCTGATTTCTTCTCTACTCTGTGTTCCTAGTCATCCTACCTTATATCCAGAGGTATTTCTTCACACATACAAAAACTCATCTTGTCATTTTAGAGCCCCTACCTTCACATCTGCCTCATGTCCTTCTTGACAATAGAATAAAGTTTCTGAAACTTCAGCTTGGGAGAAGCCGTTGCCAATCTACTTTTCTTCCTTTCTTTTTCTATCTTCTTTCCTTTCTTACTTTTTTCTTTTCCTTTCTCTTCTTCCTTCCTTCCTTCCTTCCTTCCTTCCTTCCTTCCTTCCTTCCTTCCTTCCTTCCTTCCTTCCTTCCTTCCTTCCTTCCTTTCTTCCTTTCTGTTTTATCATGTCTCCAGCATCTTACACCACAGAGGAACCATGTTCTGTTCTGTCTAGAGCAGCCCTGTGCTGTCCAGCCCTTGTACCCAGCAGCAGGCAGTTTTCACTGCCCTCTTTCTTACAGCCTCTGCTTTCACAGGTTGTATCAACCTCTCAGGGTTACCTGGAATCTTGAGACCTTGTGGCCTCTCACTCAAGAAGTCCTCTATCCCTTCCCTACCTCTTAGTGTTTATACTTAAGTGACTTCCCCCCATAATCTGCCTTTCATTACTGTCACTTGAGGGCTTCCTTGCCCTTTATTAGAATATTCATAGAAACCCAGCTCTCAGAATAAGAGATAATGTCTTACACATTTAAACGCAGTGCATTGTCGGTCAGTTAACTGCCTATGTTGGCTATCAACTGAGTGTGTTGTATTTACAGCAAGCTCATCTGAAATGAATCTATATTTAGAAAGGGTTAGAGAAAAGCCTATGAGGATTCATACCTATTTTTAATGGTCTACGCTTAGGGGTTTCTATACATTTTTAAAGATGGTACATGCAACCTTGAACCATTTTTAGTAGTATGCTAAGTGTAATAAAATCCATGCCCTAACCTGTATGGAGGATGAGAAGCCAACTAAAATGTTAACCTTATTTTGCCTTTGTAACATGTTTAACTTCTTAGCCTAGGATCTGTTGATATCAAGTAACAGAATATACTCAAATGAGTTTGAGAAAGGAAGACACTATAAATGTATAAGGAATCTTATATAAGCCCAAAGTAGGAAGGCTAGATTGGCCATCAAAGGCTAAGGAAGATATTTTTGTTAGCTTTTTCTCTGGAGCATTTGATGTTCCCAGTCTGCTTCACTGTGTGCATAACTTTCACCTCCTGTCTGTAGACTGGGGACTTGCACGTTATCATATGGGTGCATATAAATACACATATGTGCATATGTGTAAACACATACATGTAGGCATGAAGGTGCATATGTACAAAGTTAATTTAAAACGGCAGGGCTGTATATTCAGATATGAAATTCTCAGTGACGTCCTCCTTCTGGGGTAGGGGTTAGTTGGCAGTATACATTTGCTTGTTAACATTTGAAAGGACTTAACTAGAAATCCTTTATTTTGGTGTTTGCTGCCTCAAGTCAGCTGTAGATAGTTAGAAAATCACAGTGGACAATAAGACTGGCTTCTGTTGGTGAAATGTGTCATATTTAGGATGTGAGACTGTTTAGAAATTCATATGCAACTCCTCTTAACAAAAGGTCTCTGCATAGATTATCAAGGGCATTGTGACACAGAGTTCAGTTTTTTTGTGTATAGACTCTGTCATCTAGTTGTGTGCAGAAATTTAGCTGAAGATTGAGGCTAAACTGTCACTGCCTCTGTATGCCCTGAAAGAACCTTTGTGCTTGTCAGCAGTTGACTTATTTAAGTTGGTTTGTGGTGAGGACGCAGCATGATTGCGGCAGAACTGACCACACCTCAGCCTTGAAGTCTACTGAGGAGCAGCGCCATCTTAGATGTTTGAAAATGTTTAGTCTCTACTCTCTGGAAAGAGCATGGATCAGCTCGTCCTGGATGAAGTGTTCTGATGTGATCAGTACTGATCTGTCTCTGGGTTGTGTGGTAGTCAGCAGTGCCGAACAGAGCACCTCAGCTCGAGGTGGGACTGTGCAGAGCGTACAGGTGTCAGGGAAGGTAAATTCCACAGAGGTATTGACCACAGAAATGTCCTCAGAGACCTCATGTTGGAATGTGAACGGAAATTAATATATTTATCTTTCCTCTAAAACTGTTATATTCCTAAAAACTCTTACAGACAACAGAGTTAACTGTTTGCTTGGAATTACTTTCTAGGCATAGTTTTATTAGTTAGTTGGGTGATGTCTCCCTTGGAATTGGGAATACTAGTTGAAAGTGGGTAGCACATCATGGAAGGCAGGGAAGTGGATCTTATTCCTGGGCTATGGGTCTCTGGTGAGCAGAATCAGAGGAAGATGGGTAAGAAAGAGGAAGAAGCAGAACTCATCTGACAGGCAGACTATTTTCATAATTATAACTAAGGGCACCTCTGCCTGTTTACAATGCAAACAACAAACAATACTCAATTAAAATGTTCTCCCTCCACAGAGAATAGCTCTTACACGAAGCGTGATTATGGCAAGGTCATGGAGCAGAGCTTGTGTTTGTGGTGCAGAATTCGTATTGACTAGATGAACAAGGCTGTTTCTGTGGGCCATCTGGTGGGATGTATACAGCCTGTTCCTCAGAATCCTCATTTAACCCACATCTATGAAAATGGGGTTGCTAAGCAGATTAATAGAATAATGTTCTGATGATTGACCCTGAAGGCCTTCTGCAGAAACAAGTGCGTTCACACAATGGATGTGCGGGTGGTAAGTGTGGAGGGAGTTGGTGTGTTCTCACAGCTTGTCTTCTTGTGACTGTGGTTTCAAGGCTCTTCCTAGATGGTTGGAAGCTGGATTCTTTAAGAAATAATATTTACACTGGAAGTTTTTATTAGATGACAATAATCTTTTTTCCCCTCCTGATAATGATGAGTTAAAGAGATTTTACTACCTAAGTCCCAATGTCAACAAGTTTCAGAAACTGTGTATAGTGGCTGGAGGGATCTTTAGGAAGGAAAGTAGAAGGAACTTCGCAAAGGCCCTGGAAAAGGTTAAAAACAGAAAGGACGAGAGAGGATAGAGAATAGAGTCAGTGCTAGAAATTTAGAAGTCAGGATAAAGAGAGGCAAGGGAAAAAGAAAGGGGGAGAGCCTAAGGAGCAGGAAATGGAAGAAGGGTAGCCCCAGAAAAAGGGGAGTCTTATGTAGTGTATTATGGGAGTCTGTTGAAAATAGTCAAGTTAGGTAGGAATTAACCATGTGTAGATTAAGCAAATGTGGAATAAATAGTGAATTCAAGGAGAAAACATCCCCTCAAACTTGGTCTTCTCTTTCTATGTGTGAGGCAGGAGAATGGCACTGTGAGAGGTGATTGTACATCTGCATTTTGCTCCGGCTTCCAAAGATAATCAAGCTGTCTCCTCAGTCCAGATCTCAGCAGCTAGGCATCCTGTGAGCAAAGTGATTGGTACTGGCTGGTTTGGAACAGAAAGGAAATGATACAACTTTAGGCAAGTAGTACATGTCCCTACCCTGGTCCTCTTCCTCAGGTGCTTCTATGTTTCTCTGATCCTCTCTTTGTCTCTGTCTTCATCTCTGTTCTTGTCTCCCCAGTCCCTTTCCCATTTCTCCCTTCCTGTTTTTCTTACTACCTGCTCTGTCTCACACATGTACATGTGCCTGTGTGGCATGTACCCGTGCACGTGTACACACATGCACACACACACACACACACACACACACATACACAAAAATGCAGAGAGAACACAGCTACATTGGTGGAAAGAGATGTGCTTGTGCTTGGTGGGTCATGGAGTCCTTCACAGTTCCACAGCTTTGCGTTGTGGGAAAGCTTCCTTTTACAGTCATCTGAGGACAAAGGATAGTCCTCCACCTCCATCCTGTCTGATAGTTGTGACATAAATAGCAGATGTTATTTTCTTCTTAAAGTAACTGTGGTTAGAGAGTCAAAGGCAGTTTTTGACCTATTATCCCCCCTGGAACCAAACTTGAGGACAAGGCAGAGAGCAGGTTCTCTTTGTCCATTAAGATTGATTTCCTGGTCACGAGTTTTCCAGGGACACTTCTGCGTTTACTTGGAAATGTGAAATAATGGCAAGCTCTCTGGTTTTCTTGGCAGCTCTGAACACCTAGACATGTTGGTGGGTCAGGGTTCTGGGAGAGGCTCCTTTTAAGACTGCTCTACATTCTGTGTTGGTTGCATCCTGCCTGGACGGTAGGAGCCATTATGCTAATGCTGCTTATTTTCTCACCTCGCTTCTCTGTCAAAGATGTTCCCTGAAGCTGATTTCATTATAATTTTAAAAATACCATCTGTCTGTCTAAGAGTTTTTCATCTCTCTCCCATACAGATTTATATCTGATTTCTTTTATGTGGTTCTATTGAACTTCTCCAGGTGCAAAGTAGCCACTCAACAGATTCTAGCCAGAGTTCTTTTAAGAAACATTGATGTGCTGCCATTGGAAGAGTTTATCAGTATCAACCTTGAGCTTTTGTTGCAGTGATTCAACTGTTGTTGGTTTATTCTGCACTATATGTGCATAATTTAAGGCACATCCTCATGGACACACAGTTCATTGCTTTCACCCTGTTTCTGCAGCAGAGCTGTGGGAGGTTATCAGTTCTTAAAGCATCTCACAAGGGTGTCCTTGGGCCTTTGTGTTGTACACCTGTGTGTTTTTCAGTCCTTGCTGTTGCTTATGTGTGTGTTATGGTCAAACCAATGACCTCTGTATTATTTCATTGGTTCTAGCAAGTGGTCACAATGGCTCCAGATGTATTATTGATTGTCTCTTCAGCTAGTAACAGTTTTGGTGACAGCATCATAGGAATGAGATGCCAGAAAAATGTCATTTCCTAGTCTGTTTTTCTTTGTTTATGTCCCCAGAAGATTTTCTTTTGACTAGTCCTTTAATTTCTTTTGGTGTAATTTGCTTCCTCTTAATAATTTTCATCATGTGATCATTATTTATTCTTAATTATTTTTGTAATTTTCACCTAACATATAAATTTTGTTGTTAAGGGATTAAAAAAATTAAATGTATACATATTAATGTTTGTTTTGTATTTCTGCTTTGTCTTTCTATTACTTGATTTCAGTATTCGGAATGTTTGTAATTCAATGAATACAGACTCACATATTTTTTCTCCTCATGAAGCTTTATTGATATAGAACACAAAATAAAAGACTCATTTGTTTCTATTGTTTAAACGAAGTCAAGTCAGTGTACTACTGCTTATAGATGATGCAGAGGTCATAATATACAGTGCGCAATTTTTGAAAAAGGTTCCACATTTCTGTATACATTGTGGGAAGGACAAGAGAAAAGAGAGCTTGCTAGCTGGAGACTCAATGCTTTTAGTGCATGTGAAGAAAGCACAGGCTGGCTTTGGTACCTGAGTGTAGTCAAGTCCTGAAAGATGGACAAGGAAGGGGGAGACTTTGTGACACTTAAGTTGGGAAGATGGAGGGCAAGGTGGGCTTTCTTCCCATTTATCCTCGTCCTTTAGAAAAGCTACTTGAAAGCATCCTTGCCAGTACTATGGAAGGTCACAATACACGGTGGATACCTATCCCTGTGGAGGAGTTGTAGCACTTGTAAATGAGGTAAGATGTCATGCAACATTTATTCATTGGCTGACTCCATTAGCTGATGGCTTTGCTTGATGAACAAAATACCTGAGTTGGTCATGGTTTCTCTTTGTACTGTGCTTAGGCGCTAGGTGTTTGGTGGCTTTCTTTTAGGAGCCCTTTTCAGGAGTTTAACCTCGAGGAATTAAATCCAGACCAGAAAAGAAAATTACTCACTCTTGTGCTTTTGAAAGTGATAAATAAAATCTTAGATATCATTATATGACTTGCTGCTAAATCTCAGTTCCTCTTTTCTTATTAAATGTCTCATCGAGGTCTGGTGGTCTGGATTGTTGGAGTTTTCCCTCTGTGGATTCTTAATACCTTTCAGTTTACTTTCTATGCTGGTTTCATTTTTATTTGGTTGTTTTAAAATTATAATACAAGGTGATGATTTTCATTATGACATTTTATGCATACATTGTTTCTATTGATGCTCCTATCCCATGCTTCTCTCTGTCCCCTAGCCCTTCCTCTGCTCAGAGATCCCTTGTCGATATTTATGTCACCTATATTCTATTTTCCTTTTTCCTCCCTCCTCCCTCCCTCCTCTCCCTCCCTCCCTCCCTCCCTCCCTCTCTCCCTCCTTCATGGCCTCTTTTTAAAAATTTTCATGGTCCCCTTTCTAATTTCATACTCTCTACTCCCCCCTACATGTGTAAATGTAAAAGTTAAAAGCTAGGGTCCTCTTGTGAGAGAGAACATGTAGGATTTATTTCTCAGAGTCTGGGTTAACTCACTCATTATAATTTCCAGATTAATCCATTTTTCCCTCACATTTTGTGATTTTATGTTTCTTTTTTTTAATTTAATTTTTTTGATTTTATGTTTCTTAATAGCTGGGTAAAATTCCATTTTGTAAATATATGACATTTTTATTATTCATTCATTTATTGATGGACAACTCAGATACTTCCATTTCCTGGTTTTTGTGAATAGAACAGAAATAAACATAGATGTCTAAGTACTTTTGTGATAGAATTACAGTCCTTCAGGTGCATATCCATGGTGGTATAGTTGGGGCACCTGATCATGTATTTTATGAATACCTGGCCTATTTGTATTTCTTGCCTAATGTGAGTAGGGCGGCAATAAATATGAATGTGGAAGTATCACTATGATATGTGCACTCAGAATCTTTTGGATATATATCTCTGAGAATGATATAGCTAGGTTTTCTTTCATTTTCCTTTAGTAGCTTCAGAGTTTTAGGTAATAATTATGATATTTGATTATTTTCATGCAGGGTAAGAGATGGGATTGCTCTACATGTAAAATCAGTTTTCCCACAGCATTTTAAAAGAAGGTAGCTTTTCTACAATGTATGTTTTCGATACCTTTGTAAAAAAAAATTAGGTGGCTATGACTGTGAGCTTATTTCTAGGTCTTCTCTATTCCAAAGGTCCATATATCCATCCTTGCGCATGAATGCTGCTGCTCATATTCTATGCTGTGTGATACAGTTTGCTTCAGGTATTTTGATTACTTCAGCATCACTCTTTCTTTTATTGCTTTAGATATTTGGAACCCTTGTGCCTCCATATGGATTCTTCAATTTGTTTTTTGGCAAATTTGATCTTGAGTATGAAATTTATAGAAGAAATCATTGTGTTGCAATGTTAGCATCCCTGCTTCAGTTTTTCTAGAATATGGTTCTTTGAATTACTCCCTATCTCCATGAGAGTCTGCAATATTTTCCTATTTTCCATTTCATTTCATTATTTTTGAGATTTTTCTTACCTTTGTTTACTTTGGATAGCTATTGACCTTATTTGGTTGTTTTTTTTTTTGAAAGACTCTATTCTGTCTGACAGATTGTGTGTATTGGTCCATTAGTCTCAATTTCATTAATTTCTGCTATAATCTTCATTGTTTCTTAACATCTGCTGCTTTAGGGTTTGTATTGTGCTTGAGGTAGGACATAGCAGTGCATTGTTAGACTATTTGAGACCTGCTTTTTTAAATGTGAGCACCCATAGCTATGAATCTTCATCTGAGAACTGCCTTAGCTGCATCTCAAAGGTTTGGGGTAAGTTATGACTCCATTTTTGTTAGACTCTTGAAGGCTTAACATTTTCAAAACCTTTTAATATGAGTTCTCAAACACTTTGATCCCTCTTCTAGCCCACCATCTAAAGGGAGGGGAGAAAAGATGGTAAATAGGAAAGAGGGATGTAGACCTGTTTAGAAGTAGTTCTTTGGGGGAGAATCTAATTTCTGATTGCCAGGATATCAGCAGTCCAGTTCAGTAGTGCCACCAAACATGAATTAGCAATGGGAGCATGATCCAGAAGAAACCACCAGGCCTCCTTGAATCTGGACAAGTCAGCAGGAGTAACCAGCCCAACTGGAATGCAAGGAGTTCTCTGCTGTACCTCTCTCAATTAAGTGAAGATCAGTGATGCCCCATAAGATGAGACACCAACGAAGAGTTGCACAGCTAGCTCTGAAAGCACCCTGCCACTGTCTGTTGAGTGTGCTTCTTATACTCTCTCCAAACATATTGTCCTCTCATGGAATTTGCCTCAGCAAAACATCATGTGAGTCTGCTTCAGCACAACATCATGTGAGTCTACATCACATGACATCCAGAAATTTCCACTTCAGACTCTAGGAACATTTTAATTGCTACATTGATCACTTAAGACAGCATTACTCAGCAACAATATATTGCTTGCTATTGCTTTCTAGTTTTATTGTACTATCATCTGAAGTTGTTAATAATGCAGTCTGTTTCAATTGGGTGGAGAAATCTGTTAAGTTAATTTGATCTATGGTACAGTTTAACTGTGAGATTTGTTGATTTTTAGTTGAGATGGCTTATTAGAGATTAAAATGGATTGTTTAAATCACCATTGTTATATAAAGACTCATCTGGCCTTTTATGTACATTAGTATGTTTTTATACAGTTGGAATCCACAACGTTTGATGCATATATATTTATAATTATTATGCCTTCTGATAAATTGTTCTTTTTATTAATATGCAGTGACTTTCTAGATGTCTTGTGATGATTTTGGTTTACAGTTTATACTTTTTCAGACATCAGAATAGCTATGACAACTTGTTTTCAGTTTCCATTTAATTGATAGATCTTTGCCAGCCTTTGTCTCTCAGTATGTGGGTATCTGTGCTGATTAGTTTTATGTCAGTTTGACACAACCTCAATTGAGTAAATGCCTTTGTCAAATTGACCTGTAGGCAAGCCTGTGAGGTAATTTTCTTGATTGTTAGTGGAATGGCTCATGCCATTTTGGGTGGTGCCATGCCTCGGCAAGTGTTCCTGAGCTATGTAAGAAAGCAAACTGAGCAAGCAATGATAAGCAAGCCAATAAGTAAGCATACTTCTCCATAGCTCTAGTTCCTGCTACCAAGATCCTGTGTGAGCTCCTACCTCGACTTCCCTCAGAATGGACCATGACTGTGATTTGTATGCTGAAATAAACCCTTTCCTCCACAAATTCTTGTCAAGGTTGTTTATCACAACAGTAAAGAGCAAGCTAAGGCTCTTATTTATTAGTAACAGGTGTTTCTGGGAGACCACAGAAAGTCTGATCTAGTTTTTTAATCCAGCCAGACTGTGTGTCTTTGGTGATGAGGTTTTTTACATTTAAGTTTATCATTTAACAATGTTTATTAATTAGTACTGTAATGGTTTTGGTAGTTTTCTGGTTGTCTGGATTATTATGTGTTCATTATTTAGCTATTCATCTCCTATCAATATATGCTACCCCCTCCAATTTACTGTGTAGGCCATGATGATTCTTTCTTAGCCCTTCTTTCTTCAGCTGTTCCTCTCCTGAAGCTTATTCTTTGCTTGTGAGACTGTCTTTCTTCCTTCTTTGTATATAGAGATCTTTTATGTATCTATTTCAGAACTGACTTGTTGGTCATGAAATATCTTAGCATGTGTTTGTCTTAAGATGTCTTTTACTTCTCCTTCAATTTGGAGCAGCATTTTTACCGTATATAACTATTTTGGTGGCAGGTTTTTTTTGTTGTTGTTGTTTTTCTTTCTTTTTTATTCTTTTTCTTTTTTACTTTAAGGACTAGAATGTATAATTGCAAGATTTCCTGGCTTTGAGAGTTGCTGATGAGAGATCTGATGTTTTTCTGCTATTTCTGCCTTTGTGAGTTAGTTGATATTTCCTCCTTACACTTCTAGTATTGTTTCTTTGTGTGTGTGTGTGTATAGTGTGTGTGTAGTGTAGTGAATGTGTGTGCATGTGCTCATGTGTGTATGCATGCATATGTGTGCTTTTGTGAGTATACAT
This sequence comes from Mastomys natalensis, assembly GCA_021653895.1. Taxonomy (NCBI): domain Eukaryota; kingdom Metazoa; phylum Chordata; class Mammalia; order Rodentia; family Muridae; genus Mastomys; species Mastomys natalensis. Next base: position 247,800 of record JAJTUV010001590.1, on the reverse strand, counting down.
GTATGTAGTAGGTGTTATGCTAGTGTGTGTATGTGTGCAGGATAGTGGAGAATATAATTTATCTTGCTTTCTCTTCTCTACCTTGTTTCTTGAGATTATAGAACCTCTATTGACATTTTGAGCTAGGCCATCAGCCAGCAGGCCCCACAGATCCTCTTGTCTCTAGCCGCCAGTCCACAGTGCTAGGGTTACAGGCATGTATGGTAATGCTCGGCTTTTTATGTGGGCACTGGAGATTGGTTCATACATAGGTCCTCATTCTTGTGCAGCAAACAGACTTACCTGGTTGCCTCTGCAACCCCTGTTTTAAGTGCTTCACTTCTCCTACATTGTGACTATAAAATGCTATGGAGAATTCTCTGGTCCCTTCTACTTGTGGTTTTAAATGATTTCAGAGTGGGTGTACTTTTTGTTTACTGCATGCCCAGGGAAAGTTTTGCTATAATTTTATTGAATAAACTGTGTGTGTTAATGTTTCATCTCAGCTCCTTCTTTTTTCTTTTCGGATTCTTAGATTTCTGTGTCTTGATTGTGTCCAGCGTTCTTGTTCTTGGAGGTTTGGCTTATGTTAACCAGTGTTTTACCTTTATATGTGTCTGAGCATATTGTCATCTTGACCTTGTCCTGAATCGTGAAATTCTTCTTGCTTGTTTTTTAACCTTTTAAAGAAAAAATGTTTATTGTTTATAAATAAAAATAACTCAACAATAAATAAAATCAATAAACTGTGGTTATTTCTCAACCAATTCCTTCATTTTCTTGAATTGCAGCTGATTCTTCAGAGTCTCTATTTCCTTACTTAAATTTCCCTCCATGTTTCTGAATTTCTCTTCCAAGGTACTGGCTGTTTTGTCCACTTTGATTACTTTATTCTTTAGGTCATGAATTGATTTCCTTACTTTGCTCATTTGCTTATTTGAGTCCTCTCTGTAGTTATTAACCTTTCAACAACAAGACTCTGCAGTCTTGCTTTGGCTTTCCAGTTGTTTCATGGGACATGGTTGTTGCAAGATTCCTTTAAAGTTGTTGCTGCTCCCTAACACTGGACAGAATTAGACTCTTAGACACTCAAGCAAATAACTTGGATTTCTCTTGTCATGAGGCATGACTCCAACACCCCTTCATGTATTTTCTATGCAGGAATTTGGACCTACCTATATTCAAAGAGCTTTTTGTCAACAGAGTATAAAGAAGAAGTAAAAGAGGATATTAAATCTTTCTAGCTGCCTGCCTCTCTTTGAAGTATATACTAGCTGATTGTGGAAACAGGCTGCCAAGAAGTTGGTCATGCTAATAGGGCCAGTGCCATTACTCTCCAGTACATCCCTGGACCAACTGCTCCTAAGGAAGGTTTTCTTGAGAATTGTTGTACTCTGCGGCTACCCTGTAGTGACCTCTAGAATTTTCCTTTCCCCTCCTTCTGCCCTTCCATTTCTACAAATGGTCATGCAGATGGATCTCCAGCTGTACTACATATTAAACTTTTTTTTTTTTTTTTTAAAACAGATTCCTGGACCAGTTCCTTACACCTACCTACTGAAGGTCCTTTCTGTATTGGACCAACAACCCCTAGACTGCCCCCTCTCAGCATGAATCATCTATAGTAGTCACCGCCCCTCCCCCAACAGTAGTTGGCTTCAATCTTTGAGAGGAAGGAATGAAGGGAGATTAGAGGAACATAGGTAGGCACAGGCACATCAGATATGGTAGCTTCTTGTTCCCAGAAGTCCTGTGAGTAACAGAAGGGATAGGGGTAGATGTCTAAGGAGGACCAAATGGGGAGAAAGGAGGACCCATGGGACCCTATGCAATACCCAAGTAGTGTCTGTTTAATAGACTTTCCGACTTAGGTCTCTGAAGTCCTGAATGTATAAAGCTGTAACTTTCCTTTTCTCTGCTGCTTGGTGTTCTGACAGGCAACACATTCAGCAATCTCCTAGACAATGACCAGCACTCCAGTTACACTCTGGTAGATCGTAATGCTCACACTTACCCAGGTTTATTCTATTCTCGTTGCAGACCCAGTTCAATCTCTTGTTCAGCAGAATGGACTGTCTTTCTCTAGTTTCTTTGTTGCTGTTGTGAGAGTACTTTGCTGGCAGCTATACCTTGTATAGATAGGAGGGTTACTTTATTCTTCTGCCAATCATCCCCTGAGCCTCAGTGATATCTTCTCCTGATGTGCTCAGTCTTTCTTGCTGCACATACTTCCTACTCCCGCATACCTTGAGCTCCATACTTGAAGGCTATGCTGCTCTAGATCTGTTTGGAAAAACTTCTTTATTCTCCATGGAAACACATTATTTGTGCAGGCAAATAAGGAGAACAGCATGATCTAACAATCCCATTATGTTCTCTCTGATTACTTAAGACATTTTGTTGTGGACATTTTGAGAGTTTACTTATTTCAGAGACCAGAAACAAAAACTATAAATAGATTTACAGAAAGTTTGGCCAGGTGGTGAGATAGGTGTGATGATTTACCTTTGTCTTTGAGTCTTTTAGGGTTGACCTTAATTGATTTATTTCTCTTCATTTTATTTTATTTACTATAATATTCTACCAAATCTACTGAATGAGGACTCTCTACCTATATGAACTATGTAGTCAGACAGGAGGACTGGATTTAATGTGAAGTGCTCAGTAGAGAATGGAAATGGAGAAGGCATTATGTGCAAAACTCATTTTAAAACTTGGGTTACCAGTAGCAGAGCATTAACCTAAGTGCTGATCTCTTCTAAGTGCAGACATGCATGTAAGACTGCAGAGGTGGCACATCATGATGTAAATCTTCCTTAGGCCTGCAGATATTTCTTTGTTCTTTTTCTTACTGATTTTATTTCCTCACAGTTAGAAACTCCAATTCAATGTATATGTTAAGATTTTATTAAATGTGTAAGTTATTTTCACTTCATAGAAATTGACATAGCCAATGAAAGCAACTTAAAGGAGAAAACATTTTACTTTGTCACATGGCTCTAGAGGCTTCGGTCTATTGTCAGTCACTAAGCTCTACATTCCAAGTCTGTAGCAAGGCAGAGCATCATGGGAGTATAATACGTGTGTACCAAGGGAAATTCTTACATTGTAGTAGATAGGAAGCAGAAAGAGACAGAAAGGGACCAGACCTTGATACCTGCAAGGGCCTACCCTGAATGTCCTGGTTCCTCTAGTTAAACCTTACCTCTTAAAGTTTTCAGAATTTCTCAAAATGTCACCTCCAGCTGAGGGGAAAATGTTTAACACATGAGTCTGGAGGGTGCATTTCATATTCAAATCCTAATGAGGTTTTGTAGTAATATTGTTCTATTGAACCTCCTTATGGTAGGAACATTAAACTTATCATTTATTCATTTACTTCTTAGGAGAGTCTCTCATTTCCAGCTTTATTAGTTTTTATAGAATTGACAAATAAAATTATATTTATTTATGGTATACAACATACATTAAATATATGGAGGATGATTCTCATAAGCAAGCTGATTAGCATCTATATCAGTTCATTATGATAAAAGTCTTTATTCTCTATGTTCTTAGCAAATGTCAAGAATATGATAACACCAGTTGTCATCTATAGTCACCAGATATTAGATTTCTATGACTAATTCATTCTGCCTAGCTCAGACTCTATATCCTTGTGGTGGTTTGAATAAGAGTGGCCTTCATAGGCTTAATATTTGAATGCTTAGTCACCAGAGTGGAACTGTTTGAAAGGATTATAAGGATTAGGAGGTGTGGCTTTGTTGGAGGAAGTGTGCCATTATGGGTAGGCTTTGAAGTTTCAAAAGCCCATGCTAGGACCAGTTTCTCTCTCTTTGCTTGCAGATGAAGTTGTAACTCAGCTATTGTTCTAGCACCATGCATGCTGCCATGCTTTCTGTCATGATGATAATGGACTAAATCTCTGAAGCTCTAAGAGATCTCTTAATTAAGTTATTTTTTTAAAGAGTTGCCATGGTCATAGTGTCTCTTCACAGCAATAGAACACTGACTAAGACATTCCTTTAGCAATGAATGTCTACTGATATGAACACATAGAGCTCTCTAGATGATTGTGAGACATCAAAGTCTTAGAGGGAAGAGATCAAGTTGATTACATCTTTGAAACTCCAATAGCTCATGCAAGGTAAAATAGGTATTTCTTAACAGATAAAAACTTGTCTTTCCATTGGGATGGGTATGGCCCTCATGCCTCACTGGACAATGACAGGAGGACCGGAGCCATTACAAGGTCCCCTTCAATTATTGGAGGTCAGGCCTCTATCCCTGCCTTCGCAAGATTAGAATTGCCACGGCCCTTCTATACTTAGAGAAGGGAGGATATTTCAGGGGCAGCCCTGCTTATACACTGAAGGCAAATCAGCCATAGGATAAAATCAGCAATAGGCCTGACATACATGCATGCTAACACAAAGTCTTGGGTCTCTGTGGAAAAACATTGAAACAGAAGGCTATAAGATATTGTAAACAGGCAGCTTTTGTGGAAATTTACCAGCCTGAGTAGTCATAGATCTTGTAAATAGGTAGCCTCGGCGGACAGTACCAACTTAGATAAGGACAAGTGAATCAGGCAGAGTCATAGTGACCTTCCCCTGAACCTTCATCCAGTGATACCCTGTTCTGAAAGGTATCTGTACTCCCCCTGAATACTATGCTTCGGTGTCATTCCCTTCCCCACATCTGTTGTGGATAGCCTCAGCCTTGTATTTTGATCCTAGTTCCCAGTGGATAGCCCCAGCCTTGTATTTTGATCCTAGTTTCACTTTCTTGGGAGGGGCTGCAGAGGATGATTGAATCTGTACATAGTGACATCTTGTGAACCTTCTGTCCAATTAAAACTTGTAAAATAAAGGCTAGAACCAGTGATTGGGCAGTAGAAGGGGAGGCGGAGAAATAGGCTTAGGGAAGGAGAGAGTGAAGGAATTCGATATAAAAGGTAGAGGCAGAAGCAGAGGTAGAAGCAGCAGCAGAAGGAAGTCGACAGGAGAAGGAAGTTGACAGAGGAAGTGGAGGAGTAGGAAGTGATTGATGGAGGAGCCAGAGGTGGAAGGACAAGCATGCGGCCTGGATAAACTGCAAGTTATAAGGGATCTCATAGCTGGGGAATAGAGTAGTGTAATGGTAAATCTGCCCAATCTAGGCGTGCAATTTATACCCATAATTATTGAGTTGTGTTTTTCCTTTACTGGTCTTATTTGGGTCGAGATTTACCACAACACACATCTGGCCTTTTTGTGTTTATAACCCCTGTGTGAATAAGTAAATTACGATTTGATTTAAATAATTAAATAAATTAAAAAAAAACTTGTCTTTCTAGTCTTTTGTATGTATACTAGGGGATTCTGAAGGAAATCATTTGGGGGCTATGAGGGGTTATCAAAGTTTTTTGTTTTTGACTGAAGGAATCTATCCTAATCAAGGATTAGGTCCAGAATGAAAAGAAGTATACTCAAAACTTTCCAATAAGCATTACTGAAGCAATATTTGGGCATTTTAGTCAGGTGTGGGAGGTCAGGGATGAATAAGAGCAGCTGAGTTGGCATCTAGGGGGTATTTTAAGAAGAGATGTAGACACTTGGGAATCAGAAATAAAGGTAAAAGTCTCAGATGATCTATCATTTCAAGTGGTCATGGGAGAATAGGTAGGAGGTTTTGTGAAAACAAAATGCTATTTCTCCTGCAATACCAACTTTTATGATTACATTATTGCCACATCTCTGGTCTTACCAGTATTTTATACCTCGCTGTTGGTTTTATGTGCCCTTACCCCTGAAGTTTACATGTTAGAAGTTAAATTCTTTCTATACCAATGTTGAGAGGTAAAATCTCTGGAAGATGATTGAATCATGGATCAATGTGATTATCAGATGACTGGGCCAGTTATCTGGAGTTGGTTATTCATAGAGGAAGGCTGACTCTTTCCATCCTTCTAGCAATTGCTTCTTATCCTTCTTCCTTTTAGAATAGGATGATGTAGCAAAACTGTCTTCCTAACAAGGATTTCCAAGCTTGTACTTCGCACATTAAAAATGCAAGAAACTAGTCCCCATTCTTTATGAATCACAGAGTCTTAATTGTGTTGATCAGTCACAATAGCACAGCCTTGACTTCAACAGTCTTCTTAGTTTTTCATCAGACCTGGGCCCCATAGCATCTGCATGACCTGCTAAAAATGTGCTTTGTTTTATTCTAATTTGTCCACCCAAGGCTGAGCACCAGATGAGATTATCTGCTCTTGTCTGAACATGGGGCTATTGTTTACTCTCTCTGAAAATATTTGTTATTGAGGAAACAGGGGAGAAGTATAGAGAGTCAGGAAATTGAACAGAGGTGTGCAGCAATGGGGGATGAGAAACTGGGAGTAGCCACCAGAAAGTCCAAGAAGCCAGGAAAGCAAGAGGCTCCCAGGACCCAACAGGGATGAATTAGCTGAAATAACCAACAAAGTGGAGAAAGAACCTATAGAGACCATATCCAGAGGTTAGGGACGGGGCCACTCACCCATCTCAAAAATTTTAACCCAGAATTGCTCCTGTCTAATGGAAATACAGGGACAAGAGTGGAGCAGAGACTGAAGGAAAGGCCATCCAGAAACTGCCCCACCTGAGGATCCATCCCATATGCAGCCCCCAAACCCAATCACTGTTGCTGATGCCAAGAAGCGCTTACTGACAGAAACTTGATATACCTGTCTCCTGAGAGATTCTGCCAGTGCCTGACCAATACAGATGCAGATGCTTGCAGCCAACCATTGGACTGAACACAGAAACCCCAATGGAACTGTTAGGGGAAGGAATGAAGGAGCTGAAGGGGCTTGCAACCCCATAGGAAGAACAACAATATCAACCAACCAGACCCTCTAGAGCTCCCAGGGGCTAAAACACCAACCAAAAAGTGGGATGGACCCCTGGAGCCATTGGAGGGACCCATGGCTCTAGCTGCACATGTAGCAGAGGATGGCCTTATCTAGCATCAATGGGAGAGGAGGCCCTTGGTCCTGTGGAGGCTGGATGCTCCAGTGTAGGGGAATGCTAGAATGTGAGGCGGGAGTGCATGGGTGGGTGGAGGAGCACCCTCATAGAAGCAGGGGGAGAGGGGTTAGGATAGGGGGTTTTTGGAGGAGAAACCAATAAAGGTCTAACATTTGAAATGTAAATAAATAAAATATCCAATTAAAAATTATGTTTAAAAGAAAAAAAAAACATTCACAGTGACTTATTAGTCAGGATGATCCATTTATGCATCTCATCTATCAAGCCTGTGGCAGAAAATTCTTGAATTTATGTCCTCTACCCTTCTTTTCTGAGAGGCTATTTTCCAAGATCCCTGTACTAAAGTAGTGACCATGTGAACCTTGTCAGCAGGAGTGGAAATTGGAGAGTTTCATGGGAGACTTTGATGCCTTTGTTTCTGCTCTTTCCCCACACAGGAAATTTAGGGGAGCCACTGACCAAATTAACTCTCCAGGACAGCTGTTAAACTAGCCTCAAAAATGGTTCTGAATCAATTGGAACAATGTTGTTATCTTATTTCCAGAAACAGTTCAGAACCTCCATGGGTGATTTGTACTCTTGAAATTCATGGTTATTGACTAGAGCCAATTATACTAAGTGCCTGGTATCACATTCAGAGAAAGGAATAATTGTAGAAATTTTTTTCTGAGAAGGGATCTATAATTCACTCTCTTAGGACTGATGCTGGAAAACATCCAGGATCCTCTAACACTTTTAAAAAGAGGGTTACAATCATCGGAACCTTTCATTGTATTGACCCACTTTTAGAATAAACTTGAGAAAACTTACTTTTCTCTACCCAAGGAATAGGCCAAAAAATTCCATATGCTTTGACATAGTCTATACCCTTTCAGTTATATAACTTCTTCCCTGCTTACTTATTCTATTTTATTTTATCTTCCTGATGTGATGACAATTTTGATATTGTCTTATTACTGTGTCTCTAGCATCTAGCAAAGTTCTTATAAAAAATATAGTCAGGAACTTTTTATTGAATAAATTAATGAATTAGGCAACCTATTAGTTTCTTAGATTCACACTAGCTGTGCCATATCTAGAGGGAAAGAGGGGCAGGTTCATCTTGTTCACTGTAGGGAAGGATAAAAATCTCTTTGGAGGGATCAGAGACAAAGAAAGAAACATTGATAGATGCTTTCTAGTAGTTAATTTTCTTTTGCCAACAGTAAAATACCACAGAGTGGATAAAAAGTTCATTTTGGTTGTGGCTCTGGAGGTCAAGGTTGGGGATGATGGCCACCTTCCTGTCAGCCTCTAGGGTAATGTAACCATCACAAGGCAAGAGACAAGAACAAGAACACCTATGTGAATGTATGCCTCTTCTCATTTCCCCTCTTTTTATATAGTCATTAGGAGTCAATCTTGGGGGCTCTGACCTAACTGTCTTATACTCACCTCCCAGAGTCCTTCTTCATGAAAACCTTACTTTAAGTAAATTTCTATTATCTTATTCTTCACAGTGGGATTAGAATTTAGCTTATTAAGCCTCAGAAGACATATTAAAATGATATCCAATCAGAGTAAGGTTTAACTTTGATAAAATGAGAGTGGGCTAGCATCTTAAAGGAGGGAGAATTTTGTGGATGGCAAATGATATCCTTCAGGGTGTGCCCTATGTAGGTTCTTGGGCTATGCTCTATAGTGAGGGAGGTACCATTAATTCTGAGTGTGAACTAAATATAAAATCCATAAACTACCAACCGCACTGATGCCACTAGTATTTACAATGAGGGAGAAGGGAGCACTTCTGCCTCTGAAGGGATGTCGGATGGCACCCATGTGATGGCACTGAGCAGTTCTGGAGGTGGGCAGCATCTGCAAGGCTGCTGCTGCAGCCACTCTGGGGAGTTGGTACTCACACTTGCTTCAAAGGCATGACTGTGATGCATAGCACAAGTTAACATGGGAAGGCAGATACATGCCCAGCTGAGTTGATATCATGCCCAGCTGAGATGATGTCTCTCCAATTGCCACGAAGCACCCACCTGATGCTATCGCAGATGCTCAGCAATGTCTGTGCAACACTAGAGAGAGAAGACATGTCATAGGCCATCTGTAGAGGGAGGAAGGGAAACTCTACATTGGATTGGGTTTTCCTCTTGCTGCCTATTGCTCTTGCATGTTTGCCCTCTCCAGTGGATTGGTGAACATGAGTTGATAAAGAGACGTTTATTAGGGCTGGCATTCTCTCCACTTGTAGAGTTAGCTGTGATGGGAACCACTGCACTTTGAGACTTGACATCCTGGTTTGCTCCTTTATTCCAGAAAAATGAAACATTTTACTGAACAACAACATCACGGTTTCTCTGTTGACCACAGGTAAGAAAAGAATCTTCCTGAAGCACATTGCCTTGCTTATCTAGAGAAATACTGAACTGCTTTTTTTGTTGAATGCAAAATACATACATATGAAATGCATATGCCACCTAAGGCAACCGTGTAACTTGGGACTTCCACACTCTACGAGAAAATCATCTGCTCTAAGCAATCTCTCCAGAGTTTTAATTTCCTCCCGTCTTTTCTGCTTGAGTTTATTTGTGTAACTCATTTTATCCAGCCCTACTCCCTCAACGATTGAGGGTCTAATCCAGCTGACTTCCTCGCATCTGCCACACTACCTGATTTTTACTTAAATGTGATTCCCCTGCAAGGCTTCCTTTTCTATTCCCTGTACCAGGTGTTGTAGGCCATGCACATCCAATTTCATCCTCATCAACATTAACTTACTCCCTGCCCGCCGAGCTCCAGTCCTCACGGCAGCCATTTCCTTGGGTGTGTTAGCTGAGAATGTCTAAATTCTTCCACCCCACAAAATTGCCCAACTGTCTTCACCAGGCTTATCAAGCCCCGTTGGAGCTGGCGAATCAGAAACTAGACATATTGAACTTTAAGTTCCAAAAGGTATATAAGCCGTGCATTCCTTGTCCCTGTCAGCTCTGAATGTATCTGGAAACAAAAGAATCTTATCTTGAAATTTGCCAAGTAAGGAAGTAGGCATATTGGTGCTTACCTGAAGTTTCCTTCTTTCTTGCTGGTGAGAGTTCTCATGTTCTACCTACAGATGATCCAAATTTCAAGTAATTACCTTCTATTTAAGGTCTTATTTTTTTCCCCTCTTATGATCATTTCTATCAGACGATGTTAGCATTTCTTCTAGGCTCCACCCAACAGTTACCTAGCAACAAGCCAGGTATGAGCCTGGCTCACCAATCAAAGAACTGTTCAGGTTCTCCTCTCTCTCTCTCTCTCTCTCTCTCTCTCTCTCTCTCTCTCTCTCTCTCTCTCTCTCTCACACACACACACACACACACACACACACACACACACGGCATCTCTTTCTTCTTTCTCTCTCTTGTCTCTGTCCTTCTCTGTCCTTCTTTCTCTGTCTCTACTCCCCCTTCCCCACACCCCTTCCCAGTCAAATAAAACTTCATTTTCTACTAGACCCGTCATACCTGAGGGTGTGCCTCAGCATGGGCCCGCTAAGGCACCCCTCCTGCCACATCATGCCCCCACATTACAAAACTTATAAGACATGAAGCCAATGATTCAGTCTTCCCTATTGTCAATTATTGTTATGTTGAAATTCTATATATCAGGTAAAAGCAGTGACTACCTGCTAATCCCATACCTTTATTATATAAGTTTGACAGTATTTAGATTAGAACTTTGTTGTAAGAGGTCCTGCAAGCTCAGGCAGAAATCGAAACTGTTTTTTTTTTTTTTTTTTTGTTGTTGTTGTTAGCATCTCCTATGGCTCCAGGAACAGACCACTATTTCTTATGACTGGCTTTTGTGTGATACTTCTTAGATTTGAAATTCACCTGAAAAACATGAAGCACAACTTGCTATTAAAAAGCTGTGTGTATATGCATACATGCATGATATCATATCTGATTATTAATTTCTAGCAAGAATTAGAGGGATTTTAAAATAAAAAATGGGGACAATGTGCTCAAGTGTCTGTCAGTTGGACTGTTGAAGCCATGTGCCCAACCCAAAGTTAAGGTTTAACTGCTCCATAACTGATTGTAGTTTTAGTGTTCTGTTCTACCTCCATAAGAATAATCATACTTTTATAGCTTTTGTAGAACAACCCAAAGTGCCAAAGAAGCCTTTCTCCCTCAGATTAGGCTCTGGGTTAAAGAATGAGTCAAAGAGAGACACTTGAAAAATGGTAAGAGATCCTTATAGCAATAGCGGATGACTCTGTGACCCTATTATCCAAGGGAAAATATTTACCAAACCCATGTACATTTTACACATCATTGAGGAGGGGGTAGGGGGCTGGAAAGTAGTCAAGAGTCAAGTTCTGAAGAGCCATGGAAGCCTGTGGGTTTGACAGTTTCTAAAACAGAGCTTTGTATGTTCCTTCTGATCATGTATTCCAGGCATGTTCATGGGGTAGTAAGTTAGCTACTTGACAACTTCCAAAAGCATAAACTCAACTGTACTCAGAGTTTATTGCTTCTTCCCATGTAGCTACCAAGTTGTTCTGTTCTGAGCAATGGTTTAGTGACCTAAGGACTTTTTAGGGATGGTGTCCAAGTAAGAGGAAGGCTTTATACATAATACATAGGAAAGTCTACAACCAGTGTTCCACCTCAGTTGTATAGGATAACAACAAAAATCCTCAACCTAAAATATAAACAGCATGATTGCACAAGGACGCTTTATAAGATAGCTAGGTGATCTTTTCTCACCAAGAGTTTGAATTCTTGCAGTATTAGTTATTTTATCTTATTCTTCAAAATAGACTCTACAGGTGAGTAAAAAACAATTACCTAGGACCACATATATAAAAAAAAAAAAGAGTCTGTAGTGACATTCTAGTTCAGACAACCGAAGTGGGTAGAAATCTTGTAGGAGCTAAGAGATAGGGAAGACTGTTGTAAAATGCTATCCTTTGGACATGATGAAGCTGTTGCACTTATGAAATCACAGTGGTTCTGTGCATTGTTCATGGAAAGTTATCTGATCTCTATGTATATCAAAGGTTTTTTTTGATATTATTGTTTTTTTTTTAAATTTTTTTAAAGAGAATCTTGATTGTAAAACCAGTCCCCTGCTAAGGAAATCTGTTAGTTTTAATATAGTAAACTAGGCTGTTTAATGTCCTGTAGTTTTAAATGTGTTCCCAAACAATTTTAGATAATATGTGCACAAACCTTGTGCCAACAGGAGTGAGAGGTTCCTGAGCTGCTGCCATTGTTTGCTTTCAATCTGCAGCTCTGACCTCAGGAGCCAGTCTGATAGTTTAGATAATCTAAACATTAGTTATCTCAAAACCCAGATCAACATTTTGCCTTGACACAGAGATTTGTAGCTTGTTAACATCTGTGATTCAACACTGTACACAACTTGTCTGTCTTAAAAACTTTCACAATTGGAAGGATGATAATTTCAGTTCTGAAAATCTTCTAGATTGCTGCTTTTTTACTCCTGTTTAATGAAATGGTAGTTATGTAAATATTTGAATGGCATTGGAACATGGAAAGACGTGTCCAATTGAGGCCACTCCTTTATAAATCTGCAGTTAGTCAAGATTGTATGCCCTAGTGGGTGTTCCTATACCCATCAATGGACAGCACTAGTTTGTCTCAAGCTGAAGAGAGACATAGTGGAGGATAGAGGGAATTAAAGGAGGAAGTCAGGGTGGATATGATTTGTATGCATTATATGCATCTAAAAATTTTTTAAACAATAAGAAAATAGATTGCACACCAGATGGCTGGGAGTGCATGAAAAACATCATTTTTGATAAGTACATTCAGACTTTCTAAGGGCAAGACTTGTTCTTGAGCCGACATTCCAGAAAACTGACTTTCAAGGGTCATTAGTTTCCTTAAGTGAAGTCTCTACTATTAACCTTTTCCAAAAGCCAGCTGGGGAAATCAGTTGTTGGGAGGGATAGAGGCAAATAAATTAAGCAGCCACATGGAAGCCATCTTGAACTTTAGCATTAATCGAATTACTGGAATATCACATTCTCAGGTTTTATTACCAGGCCCCACCCTTATTTCAGTTTCATTTATAAGTTTTAATCTTCCACCCTCAGCTTTCAAGAAATAGTGATATGGGAAAGTCTTTTAAGACAGGACTTTTGCTCCACCTTTCTTTCTACTTTTTATCTTTGGGATTATAATATAATTATAACATTTCTCCCTTTCCTTTCCTCCAAAGTCTTCCATAAAACAGCCCAACACATTATCCCACCTCAGGTCCCTCCTCACACTGTCCCTCCCGCATTGCATTCCTGCCTCCCCTTCTCCTCTGAGAGGGTAGAGGTCAACCCTGATTCCCCCTTGCCCTCTCACCAGCACATGAAATCTCTGTAGAACTAAGCGCATCCTCTCCCACTGAGGTCCGACAAGGCAGCCCATTTAGGGGAACATATTCCACAGACAGGCAACAGCTTTAGGGATAACTCTGCTCCAGTTGTTAGGGGACCCACATGAAGACTAGCTGAACATCTGCTACATATATGCAGGGGTCCGAGGTTCAGACCCTGCAATGCTCTTTGGTTGGTGGTTCATTCTCTGAGAGCCCCAAAGGTCCAGGTTAATTGACTCTCTGGGTCTTCTTGTGGAGTTTCCAATCATCTCAATTCTTCCTCAATTCTTCTGTAAAAGTCCTTGAGGTTTATTCAATGTTTGGTTGTGGGTCTCCACATCTGTTTCAGTCAGCTGCTTGGTGGAGCCTCTCAGAGGACAGTTATACTAGGCTCCTGTCATGTATGTCCTTTTGGATCAGGGTACTTCACTCAAGATAATATTCTCAAGTTCCATCCATTTACATGCAAAATATACATATCTTTGTTTTTAATTGCTGAATAGTATTCTACTGTGTAGACGTACCACATTTTCTTATCCATTCTTCAGTTGAGGGGCATCTAGGTTGTTTCCAGTTTCGGGCTATTACGAATAAGGTGTTCTGAACATAGTTGAGCAAGTTCCCTATGATATGAGTGGAGAACTTTTAGTCCAGGAGTGCTATATAAAATGACTTTTAAAGCCTGTCCATATTGATGCTCCTGTTTTCCAATCCAGGTATCCTATGGCAAAGCCTTCCTAGGTAGATGAATACTTATTCACATCTCTATGAAATTATGCTGTCATTAAACTTAATTTTATAAAATCCTTTCTTTGACTCCCAGGAAGTTCAGTTTTAGACATTCTTTCATGAATTTTAATGGTATTTGTTATTCATTATTTCAACAAATGCTTTGTGAGGCCCCAGCCCCTCTTTTCCAGTCACGGTGCTAGTTTAACTGGATGGTGGACTTAGAGCAAGAACAAGATGTTCCCATGTTTCATATATGTTAGAAGACTTGCAATCCCTTATTCTGAGTCTTCTCAAATCTTTACCACAGGATACCTGGATTAAAATGTTAAGTCCAGAGTCACTTTATCTGGTATTATGACCCTTCTTGCACTGAATTCCCCTGCAAACATTCCTTGCTGTATCTCAGAGCCTTCAGAGTGTGTGTGACCATAGCTGATATGAGTTTTCAGGACTTTTCCTCTATTATTGCCAGAAGCCATTTTATTAGCCTTCTCTCCATTGGTCACCTCATCAACTAGTATGCTGATGTTTTCTGCCAGAGTTACTGAAGCTATGAAACAGAATTACTGTGAATGGCTTAGTAGAAGAATTAATGGTCAAAGTGCTAAGTCTTGTTGTGTGCTCAGCCCTAAACAGAGTATCCATGTTATTTCCTTCAAGGGCCAGGGAGCATTTCTGTAGAGTGGTGTATTAATGCTCTATAATAGTGATTAAGCACAGTGACCAAAGCAACTTATTTAAAAAAAAAATGATTACCAAGGCTCCTGATTACTTAGGATTAGAGTCCATGGTGTTGGGGGTCTGCAGCATGCCTAGTATCAGCAGCGACTGAGGGCTCACAGCTCCATTTAGAACCAGGAGGCAGGGGAGCACTGGGGATAGTAAAAGTTTTTGGCTTCGAAAAGTACCCTCATTGACACCCCCAACAAGTCACATCTTTTAATCCTTCCCAAAACAATTTCATTACCAGGGGACCACATATTTAAAAAAATGAGTCTGTAGTGACATTCTAGTTCAGACAACCGGAAGTGGGTAGAAATCTTGTAGGAGCTAAGAGATGGGGAGGACTGCTGTAAAATGCTATCCTTTGGAACATGATGAAGCTGTTGCACTTATGAAATCACAGTGGTTCCATGCATAAGACTTTTACAAGACTGGGTCCATCAACATTCCATCACAGATAGAGCCCTCTACCCCACTTTTGAGGATCTATTAGCAATTCATGGTTTCTGGGCATAGGTTCTTTAGCTTGTGGTTAGTTGCATAAGCTCCACTAACGAAGTTCCTACCCATGTTCATGTTAGGAACATTAGCTAAACATACACATAAAAAGGACCTGGAAATAGGCGAGGAACTTGCAGAGAAGTGGTTCAGTGAAAATGAGAGTGGGCATAAAAAGGACAATAGGAATGAGTAAGGCCAAAATGTATTCTGTACACATCTGAGGTTGTCAAAGAATAAATACAAAATTGAAAAGTTTAGAAGCATTATTCCCTTCCTATGTTTTGAATAATTTTTTTTTAAATTCAGCTTTTATTCATGAGTTGACTTTTGCTGAATTTATGCTGTACTTTCTAGTAATTATCATGACAGTGTAAGAAAAGGTAGCTAATATGCTTTGTTTCCAATCCATGGTCAATAAAACGATTAATTACATCCTTGAAATTAAGAAGACTTGTCATATGATCATTTTAGTGCAGGGAGTTGAGCATTACACCAGGGAAAGGAAAAAAAGATCAGGCAGCATAAGCAGGGATGGGAAGGAAACTGTTTTACAGGAGAAAGAAGCATTTCAAACCACTTTTTGGTTCTTTTTGGCCATTCACTTGGTGTGCCTTTGAGACTTTCTGGAAGCATTTTTTGCTGAATTATTCATTAATTTAATGTCAGAAGTACAACCAGGTTTTGAGTTTTGTAGCCAGATCAGAGTACTATGCTGGCAGTTTAGAAGAGAAATAGGCTTAGAAATGTCTTAGATGGGGAATAAATTACCATGAAATATGTTTAAGAAATGATTTAGTATATCAGGTAGCTGTCCTTTCTAGAATTCTCAAAGACAGCCTATTTTTGGAAACACAGGAGGGGGGGTAACTTTTCTAAGTCAGGGTAGTAGGATCATATTCAGTTCATCAGATAAAGAATTTCTTAATAGAAACTTGACTGTATGTAGCAGCTGGCAGATGGGAAGTAGATGATGAAAATGGTGGAATTACTGGGCAGTTGGCCTTAAGAGTCAAAGTTGGAGTTTGCAGGGACCTCTGAGAAGATGAACATATCTAGCTGCTGAAGAAGACCTTGAAGGCACAGCTGAGGGAGTGGTCTGTAGGAAGGAGCTGTTCTCAGTAAACACTGACTTACCCAGCCAAACCCCAGGTGAACCCAGAGTCAGTGACTGAGTAGACAAGCTAGGTGTAGTGTAGGGAACAGTCGAAACCTGGTTTGCTGATAGTATCTTACCAAAAAGACATTTGAAAGCAATACCGTTGCTTTGCACATGCCTTACAATTGTGTGCAAGTCCCACTTTCAAATATTAACTCAGATATATACATAGAATGGAACCTTGGGGGTTAGTTCACAAGTGGACACGGTAGGGTCCAATACATCAATTTGGTTGTGAGAGACATGTTCAGGGAGGCTGAACCCTGAGGTTCATGAGGTTGAGCCACCCTGGTTTCAGCTATAGTGTGGTTTATGAATTTAAGAATAATTTAGGCCATCAAAAATAAATTTTAAAGAAAAGAAAACCTGTCCTTTGAGAGGATGGCATGTGACAGAAAGAATTTCAGTATCTTTTTCCACTATAATGTTCACAAGGCTATGATCATATATATATATTTTTATATTTTATATATTTTTATAGTTGCATCCTATGTTGAAGAATTATCCTAGTGCCTGACAGTTTCTAGGTAAACATGTGTCAAGTGAAAATTGAGTAAATTTTAACAAAATTTATATTATTTTTAAATTATGTGCATGTGTGTGTATCTCTGTGCCTGCTACATGTGTGGAGGCAGAAGAGGGTATCAGATCCTCTAATAGGTTTATGTAGCTTAATGTTCTTGTGGGACACCTAATAGTCTCTCTCTCTCTCTCTCTCTCTCTCTCTCTCTCTCTCTCTCTCTCTCTCTCTCCCTCCCTCTCTCTCTCTGTGCATGTGTGTATGTGTGCTGTCTCTGACTCTTTTGTCTAATTTCAGGACTCTTGTCCTCCTACTGGGTTTCCTTATCCAGCCTTAATATGAGAGGATGTTGCTAGTCTTATTGCAACTGATATGCAATATTTGGATGTTTAGTTGCTATCCCTGGGAGGTCTGCTCTCTTCTGAAAGGAAACTGAGGAGGAGTGAATCTAGAGGAGAGAAGAGGTGGGGAGAGGGGGGAGGGAGGAGGGGGAGACTGCAGTATCTTAGTTGCAGCATCCAGGAGGCCCAAAGGTACAAAAAGAGTGGATAACCAAAATGCTTGGATTATATAGGGAACAACAACCCAGCCCCTCAGCCTCTGGGCTGGAGAATTCAGGGTAAGGGGTGGTGTCTGCCACCTGTATCTGGTAGAGGCTAAGGGATGTAGGGAGAACCTGGTGTCCAGGTCAGCTTTGATATCTTAAATAGGCACCTCAGCCATCTGTCCTGGTCTTATGAAACCTCACAGTTACTACCAAAGTATGTGTGCCACAATTACAACCCTAGGTAATTGTCCATGACATTGATGATTACTAAGTAGCAGGAAATACAAGGTATCATCTGTGAATACCCAAAGAAAGGTTCCAGCAAATATGGATACCAAGGCAGAAAAACTGAGGAGGGGTGTCTGCAGACCATTCACTGGGTGTCCATTACAAGTCGATCTGACTAATAGAGGCTGAATGCTACAAGGGTTCCCAAGGAGAAGTTAAAGGAGGGAAGACTGAATGGGTTGAAGGCTTGTGCCAATGGGAGTGACAATAATCAACCAATCCAAGCCAGGGTCTAAACTGCAGCTGGGATACACAATGGAGGGACCCATGGTGCAGTCATATCAAAGGGAGGTTAGGTGGGAGAAGAGATCCTGGTCCATGGAGGTTGGACGTCGTGTTGGGGGAGAGGGTGGGGAGGATTGGTAAGGGGGGTATGGTGGGCGGTACACCTCATAGAAGCGAGGGGGGGGGATGGTAGGGGGTTCTGGAGGGGGGGAAACACAGTAAGGGAAGAGAATTGAGATGTAAGTAAAGGATCCATAAAGAAAAAAAGGAAAAAATCAAATGAAATAAAAAAATTAACCTTAGAATATATTTAAAATAAGAATTGAAATACTGAAATTACAAAATAAATGAAATGATGCTGTAATGTAAACAAAATATGTTAATTTGATTAACAAAAATTTTTAATTGTTTGATAATTATATAATTGGACATAGAATACAGATAAAATCAAAATAATTAAAGATCTTTAAAGATAAAAAAATGTTCAATACTCTTATCCCTAGAATAGATTCTGTAGGCTTTGGTTGCTTTCTTTCTTTCTTTCTTTCTTTCTTTCTTTTCTTTCTTTCTTTCTTTCTCTTCTCTCTCTCTCTCTCTCTCTCTCTCTCTCTCCTCCCTCTCCTCCCTCCTCCCTCCCTCCCTCCCTCCCTCCCTCCTTTTTCCTCTTCTTTCTTTCTTTCTTTCTTTCTTTCTTTCTTTCTTTCTTTCTTTTTCTTTTTTATTGGATATTTTATTTATTTACATTTCAGATGTTATCTCCATTCCCCCTCTCTAGAAACCCCCCTATCCCATTTCCCCTCCACCTGCCTCTATGAGGGTGTGCCCTCACCCACCCACCAACTTCCACCACCCCACCCTTGAATTCCCCCACACTGGGCCATCCAGCCTTCAGGGACTAAGGACCTCCACTCCCACCAATGCTCAACAAGGCCATTGCCCATTACAGATACAGCTGGAGCTATGGGTCCCTCCTTGTGTGTTCCCAGGCTGGCAGTTTAGACCCTGGAAGCTCTGGTTGGTATTGTCACTCTCCCCATTGGGCCACAAGCCCCTTCAACTCCTTCAGTCTTCTCTCTAATTCCTCCTTTGGGAACCCCTGATCAGTTCAATGGTTAGCTGTGAGCATTTGCCTCTGTACATCAGGCTCTGGCAGAGCCTCTCAGGAGAGCTATATCAGGCTCCTGTCAGCATATACTTCCTGGCATCCACAACAGTGTCTGCCTTTGATGACTGCACATGGGATGGATCCCCAGGTGGGGCAGTCTCTGATGGACCCTCCTTCAGTCTCTGCTCCACATTTTGTCTCCTTATTTGCTCCCGTGAGTATTTTGTTACTCCTTCTAAGAAGGACCAAACCACCCACACTTTGGTCTTCCTTCTTCATGAGCTTCCTGTGGTCTGTAAGTTGTATCTTAGGTATTGCGAGCTTTTGGACTAATATCCACTTATCAGTGAGTGAATATCATGTGTTTTCTTTTGTGATTGGGTTACCTCACCTGTGGGGAACGGTTCTGGAGGGTGTCCCACGATGATCTCCCGGCTGAGGACAGAGTGAGAGCAGGGAGGGTCCTCTACCCACGTCTCCGCTGTCTGTTGGTCTTCACCCAGCCTGGTGTGAGAGGTCTGGGCCAAAAGGGTGACTCCCAGGTGCTGCACCTGTCTCTCCACGCTGAGCCACCCGGGCTGGGCTGATAGAAGCCGGCTAGCAGGCAAGGAAGCAGCTTGGTGCCCCAGGAAGGTTTTGGGAGAGCGGATCTCTCCCCAAGTGTTACAGCTCTTGAGACAAAACTCCCGGACACCAAGATGATTCTCGAACACACACTTTTACTTCTCCTGAATAGAGCCTTTATATACAGTTTCAGGGTGGGTTAGGGTCTGACAGCAGATAACGCTTATTGGCTTGGTCGGAGAGCTTGGAGATACCTCATCTGCATGTGGGTTAGGGTCTGGCAGATAATGCCTATTGGCTTGGTTGGAGAGCTTAGAGATACCTCATCTACATGTGGGAGGGCCTGAGGCACTGTTCCTCGTGACTGATAGTCATAGACCTCTCTTTGGGAGAGGTTGTGGAGGGCCGAAGCTGAATGAAAAGAACCAGGGCCTGGGGGCAGCTCCGAACACCTGCCTTCCTGGTAAAGGTCCGGGGTTTAAGGCTTGCTCAACCAGGCACTCAGCTGCTTCCCACAGCCCACCGCCCCACACTCACCCAGATGATATTTTCTAGTTCCATCCATTTGCCTAAGAATTTTATGAATTCATTGTTTTTAATAGTTGAGTAATACTCCATTGTATAAATGTATCACATTTTCTGTATCCATTCCTCTGTTGAAGGACATCTGGGTTCTTTCCAGCTTCTGGCTATTATAAATAATGCTACTATGAACTTAATGGAACATGTGTCTTTGCTATATGTTGGAGCTTCTTTTGGTATATGCCCAAAAGTGGTATAGCTGGGTCCTCAGGTAATGCTATGTCCAATTTTCTGAGGAACCGCCAAACTGATTTCCAGAGTAGTTGTACCAGCTTGCAATCCCACCAACAATGGGGGAGTGTTCCTCTTTCTCCACATCCTCATCAACATCTGCTATCACCTGAGTTTTTGATCTTAACCATTCTGACTGGTATGAAGTGGAATCTCAGGGTTATTTTGATTTGCATTTCTCTGATGACTAAGAATGTTGAACATTTCTTTAGGTGCTTCTTGGCCATTTGACTTTCCTCAGTTGAGAATTCTTTGTTTAGTTCTGTACTACATTTCTTAATAGGGTTATTTGATTGTCTGGAGTCTAATTTCTTGAGTTCTTTGTATATATTGGATGTTAGCCCTCTATTGGATGTAGGATTGGTAAAAATATTTTCCTATCTGTTGGTTGCTCTTTTGTCTTATTGACAGTGTCCTTTGATTTACAGAAGCTTTGCAATTTTGTGAGATCCCATTTCTTGATCTTAGAGCCTAAGTCATTGGTGTTCTGTTCAAGAACTTTTCCCCTGTGCCTAAGTATTCGAGGCTCTTCCCCCACTTTCTCTTCTATCAGTGTCAGTGTATCTAGTTTTATGTAGAGGTGCTTGATCCACTTAGACTTGAGCTTTGTACAAGGAGATAAGAATGCATAGATTTGCATTCTTTTACATGCTGACCTCCAGTTGGAACAGCACCATTTGTTGAAAATGCTGTCTTTTTTTCCACAAAGGTTTTAGCTCCTTTGTCAATGATCAAGTGACCATAGGTGTGTTGGTTCATTTCTGGGTCTTGAATTCTATTCCATTGATCTTCCTGCCTGTCTCTGTACCAATACCATGCAGTTTTTACCACTATTGCTCTGTAGTACAGCTTGAGGTCAGGAATGGTGATTCCTCCAGAAGTTCTTTTGTTGTTGAGAATAGTTTTAGCTATCCTGGATTTTTTGTTATTCCAAATGAATTTGCCAATTGCTATTTCTATCTCCTTGAAGAACTGAGTTAGAATTTTGTTGGGGATTGCATTGAATCTGTAGATTGCTTTCTGCAAGATGGCCATTTTTACTATATTTATCCTGCCGATTCATGAGCATGGGAGATCTTTCCATCTTTTGAGATCTTCTTCAATTTCTGTCTTCAGATAATTGAAGTTTTGTCAAACAGATCTTTCACTTGCTTGGTTAGATTCACACCAAGGTATTTTATATTATTTGTGACTATTGTGAAGGGGGTCACTTCCCTAATTTCTTCCTCAGCCTGTTTATCATTTGAGTAGAGGAAGGCTACTGATTTGTTTGAATTAATTTTATATCCAGCCACTTTACTGAAGTTGTTTATCATGTTTAGGAGTTCTCTGATGGAAGTTTTGGGGTCACTTATGTATACTATCATATCATCTGCAAATAGTGATATTTTGATTTCTTCCTTTCCTATTTGTATCCCTTTGACTTCCTTTTGTTGTCTAATTGCTCTGCTGATTTCCCAGTAAGAGTTTTGAAGTTGAGGTGTAAGTAAGTGGCATCGCCTTTTTTAGTCTCCTGCATTTTAGTGTGATTTGTTTTTTCTTTCATTTAGTTTGATATTGACTGGCTGTGGCTGTATATGGCTTTTACTATGTTTAACGTATGGGCATTGATTCTATCTTTCGCCCTTTTTTTTGTTTTTAAATTACTTTTCTAGTTAAGTTGGCTTAGATGCTTGAACCTTCCAACAATTCTGATCCAAAAGCTAGGGGGTATAAAGTTTAATTAGAAAAAAGAGCTAAAGACCTCTTCAGAAGTTTAGCAATTGGGGAATGCCTCTTCAATTTCCTTGGGATTCCACATCTTCATTCGTAGCAAACCACACCACTAGAAACACCAACAACGAATCCAGAAACAGCAAAGCTCCCTTGGACAGCAAGGCCCCCAATCAGCACAGGTCACGTGAAGAGCCAAACAGCTGGAATACCTCAAAACTTCTTGGCAACCTCAATCTATCATTGGCATCCCATGAAGACTAGCTAAGACCACAAGTGGACTGGCAAGCAATGCAGGTGTGCATATCATTGTTGTTTGTGTGTTCCTTTATTTCTTTCTAAACATTGCATCTCTCTCAAGTGTCTGCTTTCAGCAAAACATCACATGCCTTCTCACAAAACAGGATAAGGTATGAAAGAGAATGAAATTATTTGGGAATAAGAAGACAAGAGGCAAAGGGGGTGAAATCATGAAATATGAAAATGTTGTAAGGAACCTATCATTTTGTACAGTGACTATAATAATAAAACACATTTTCTAGCAGCCTTTTCTTTTTAAAATTTTTTTCTTTGAGAATTTCCTACCTGTATCCACTTTCCAACTCTTCCAGGCCTCCTCCACCATGGTCCCCTAATGTCCAATCTGTGCTAATTACAAACATGGGAGTAGTGTTATTACCAGAGCATGAGCAACCCAATAGGGACCAGTCCCTGAAGAAAACTTAATCTTCCTACCCCAACAGCTATCAACAAAGCTCCTCAGATAAGGGTGGGGCTCTATGACCTCTGCCCAATCTATGCTACTTATGTCATTGATAAATTAAGTATCTACTTGGAACTTTTTAATATTTGTTAATTTTATTTTCTATCTGTATGCCTGAGTATATGTCTACTATGCATGCTAGAGCCAAAATTGGTCAGAAGATACATTAGATACCTTCAACTGAAGTTACAAATGGTTGTGAGGTACCATGCAGGTACTAAGAAAGGAATGTAGGTCCTCTGCAAGACAGCAATACTTTTTTCTGCTCTAGCTGTGATGTTTAAATTTTTTGCAGTCAGAAAAATTAAACATTTTTAACAAATATCAAATATGAAAGCTAAAGCTGTTGGATATTATTTTTAAATGCATAACGAATGCACAGTCTCTGCTGTTGTTGATGTTTAATATTAGATTGGGATTAATTCTGTAGGAATTCTGAAATTTGAGATATAATCTTGATAGACAGGATCTTTTAGTCAGAGAGTGCCATCTTTGCATCTTCATATGGAAGATGCCTCCTTTGATATGATGAGACAGGTGCCATCAAGCTCACCAAATGAAAGATACCTCCACCTTAGGCCAGGCGTGGCACCTTCTTCCCTAGGCTTAAAATATTTACCACTACATCTTACCTATAAAATGTAGGAAAAACCCTACATCAAAAAGAAGCTGTCAGGTGCACTGGGGTTAATTGAAGATAGCTTTCAGTCATATTTTAAAAGGCATAATAAATTTGGAGAAATGCATGAAGGAAATGGGTCAGTAGTTGAAAATCAGAGGCAATCTCAGTTTTGAGACCTAGTCTACCACTAACAAAATAACACCCTTCTCGATTTTCTATTTTTAGGTGCCTCTTAGAAATAGAAATTTGCCCATTTTTATAATCATCTTTTTCTACTTAAATAAAATTATCTTCTACTCGGGTTGTACTATACCATAAGATTATTACATTTTCCCATATGCTATCTTGAAAGTTATAAACAAATTTCAAGTTTAGGCCAAGAATCATACTTATCTTTAATTAACTCTAATTCAATGCTGTCTAAGGACATGCCATTGTGCAGTAAAAGCTGTGGAAAACATAAAGAAGCAATTACCCACTATAACAACACAACAGTAGTCTATTACTGAAGATGCTACACACGTTGACTATAGGGTATAAAGTAATCAATCTCAAACTGACTGTGAGATTTCCTCTTGCTGGTTAGCTTTCAGAATGCCAGACAGTGTTATACCTACTGCTATAGGAAGAAAAGACATAAATGTTCTTAGCCATACTGGACCCTGCATCCTATAACACTTTCCTACTGGTCAAGAAGCACATACTGATGCAATATTGGCATGACTGTTATGGGTAACCAAGTGCTTTCTGACTGGATTTGAGATCTACTCCACAAAAGATAACTCATCCCTGGCACTCTAAACTTTAAAATCCCCTGGCTGGAAACTTAAAAGACTCTTGAGTAGAACCTGCTGTTGTTATTTTGCTAGATATTTGCTAAAATATTTTGCTAATATTTTGTCAAACTGCTTTCTAAATGTTTATGTTAATAACCATATACCTATCTTTGTCTCAACTTTGATCAGAGAAGCTTCTTTTGCGTTAGACAGAGATTGATGCTGAAAATAAGCAACTGAGGAATTGGCCCTAAATGAGTCATTTACTCTATTTTAGGAAGAATATCCCTCATTTCCTCTCCCACAAAGCTCTAGGGAGGAAGAGGCAGACAGAATGTAAGAGCTAAAGGATGAGTGGGCGTGCTATACACTACTGCTGCCTTCTGGTGTGACATGGCTACCTCACTCACAAACTCACAGGAGCTCAGGCTATTTTTACTAGTTCAAACCCAGACATAATTCAAGTAAGGATGGGAAAGGAACTCTCAAGGTCTCACACCTAAATGAAGATCTATTTACACTTCACAGACTCTAGGAAAGGTAGAATCATTTTTAAACAGGGTTGAATGGCCAGTGGTGGGTTGCCCATGCTCCAGTGAGTGGGCACCACATCTGTGCACTTATAGGCATCACTTAGTGGGTTATTAAAAAAGAAGAGGACCTGAAATTGAGGGTGGAGATGACATATTTCATTGTATATATGTATAAAAATCTCAAAGAGGGGCTGGAGAGATAGATGCCTGAAAGTTTAAGGGCATTGACTGTTCTGCCAGAGGACCTGGGTTCAAACCCCAGCACCCACAAAGCAGCTCACAACAGTCTGTAATTCCAAGATCTGACACTATCACATAGGCATACATACAGGCAAAACACCAGTCCACACAAAATCAATTAAAAAAGTATTTTTTAGAAGTTTCAAAGAATATTTATAAAGATAACATAAAAATCAATGTGTATAAGAGAGTCAAAAATGGAAGAAAAGAATGTACAAGCAGCATGGACTTAGTATGTAATTACAAGAATACCAATATCAGTGGGTTGAGACAAAATAAATATATTTCTTATTAATGCAAATTTAGTGCATCATGTTGTGTTATTTGCCAAAAATTCTCCTCTTATGTTGATCCAGGGACTGGGGCACTTTCTACCCATCCAATGTTCTCACCATCTCTAGCTCCGACAGGAAAGACAAAAACTGCAAACTCAATGGAACAAAAGAAGCATCACTTCCAACTAGCTTTCACTGTTAAGACTCTATCATGTAAGTATAGTGAGTTCTTCCTGAAACAGAGCAAGGGCTAATAAAGGAAGCCTGCCTGCATAGCTGCTTCTTATTTATACCAAGAAAAAGGCTAGTTTTGATGAGTTGGTTGTTAGTGGTGGTAGTAGTATACAAAATGTAAATGCTAATTTTAATATAAATGTAAGCATTAGCATTTCTTCTAGGCTCTGCCCAACAGTTACCTAGCAACAGCCAGGTATGAACCCCCCTCCTCCCCTCCCTCCATCCCCTCTTTGTCCTCCCCCAACATGTTCCCAACCAGGCTCTTCCCTTCTTTCTCTCTCATCTCTCTTTCTATCCTTCCCTGGTCCCTTTTTTTTCTCTGCCTCCACTCCCTTCTCACCCCCTTTTATGCCTGAAAATAAAGTTCATTATATATTACACCTGTTGTATGGTTGGTACCTGAGGAGGCACAGGGATGTCTCAGCATGGGGCCACTAAGGTACCCTCTCCTGCAACATCATGCCACTGCACTAGAAAACATATCAGTTCGTAGTAAATTAATATGATGGCTGTTTTTCTTTTTCCTAGCTAGTTCCCAATAACATCAAAGAAAGACCAAGATTTATTTTCAACCTTTACCTCAATACCTGGGCAGTCAACTGGTCTATCTTAATCCCCTAAACTAATTTAGTTACCTCCTAGCCAAAATCCCTATACTTGCATTTAGAGCTCTCCATGCTTCAGCTGAGCTTTCATGAACTCCTTTCATCCCTCCTTGTGGCTCAATCTCTTCTCTTCCTCTCTCTATTTTTTTCTGATGGCTAGGAGAAATTCTGCCCTATTCTTTCTTCTGCCCAGTCACTAGGTGCTTGGCTTTTATTGACAAGGCAGAAAATAAATAGTAAGAATTGTTTACACCAACTTGAGACAGGAGATTCTTTACATAATCATCCAGACTGAAACAAGATATGATGGCAGATAAACCAGCATTTGAATGACATAAGGATAACCTTTACATAATGCACAAAACAGTATTCCAGCAAAAAAAGTTTCATCATTACATTTTCATATATATCATTATACCAAGTTCATATTCACCCCTCATTGTCCTCTCTGGCCTTCTTCCCATTCCCAAGGAGGACAGCGCTAACCATCTCTACTAACATCAGCATCAGTTGTTTAAATTTCAACGCTGTTGTTAAATTTTTTAGCTATTAGTTGAGTGGTTAAAAGTATAAGCTGGTAGAGTAGTCACGAGCTGAGTCCTCAGGCATGTTTAACTCTTCTTTATTTATTTTTAAATGTTTAAAAAAAGAAATTTTTTCATATACTACCAGAATAAGAATCAAATAAGACAGGTAATGTTTTATGTGAGTGAGTGTCTTCACTAAACAAAGCCTAGAATACAAGCGCTGACAACAAGGTATGAACACAGTCAAATTTGAACACTGAAATTAAGGCACTTCCTTCTTTCTTTTTATGACTCTATGGTTTTAATTGAACTCATTGAGCATTTACTATTTGGTTTGTTTGTTTTTGAGATAAGATCATATGCAGCCCAGGTTAGCCTAAACTCTCTCTGTAGCCAAGGATGAGTTTGAATTTCTGATCTTCCTTGCATCTACTTGTTAAGCTCTGGAGTTATAGACATGCACCGCTATGTCTTATTTACGTAGTACAGGAACTTGGGGCTTTGCACATGTATGGCAAGTATTGTACCAGCTGTGCTATATCACTATCATACATATATATGTATATGTGTATATATATGCAATATATATGATGAATATATATAATTTCTTTTATTTTTGAAATTATAGTGTAATCATCTAATTTTCTTCTTCATTTCCCTTCATCTAAACCCTCCTATTTGCCCTCCCTGTTCAAATTCATGGCCAATTTTTTTCATTAATTGCCATTATATACATGTATGTATATGTAGATACATATATATTCTTTAATACAACCTTCTGAGTCTCAACAATGTTACCTATATGATTATGTTTTCAGGGCTGACCACTTGGCATTGGATAACTACTTGATGTGCTCTTCCCTAGGAAGACTGTTTCTCTACCCCTCAGCAGCCCTTAGTTGCCTGCAATTTTCTGTGTAGTGTTGAGGCCTGTGGTTTTTCCTTTGCCCACTTTGATATGTCGATCTTTGTTCTCCTTGCTTTGTTTATGGTTAGGCAGTCATGTTGGTGCGATTTTGTGGGTATAGCTTCTAACATTACTAGGAGACAGTCCCACAGAAAAGTAAGTTCCTGGTCCTCTAGCTTTTAGAATCTTTGCACCCTTTCTTCTGTGCTTTTTCCTGAGCCTTAAGTACAGGATTTGTCTCATAGATGCATCCATAAGGACTAGGTTCCACAGCTCTGCATTTTGATTGGGTGTGATTTTCTGTAACGGTCTCTGTCGGTTGCAAAGAGAAAGTTTCTTTGATAAAGGGTAATGACTGTATTTATCTATGGATATAAAGATAATTTAGAATATGGTTAAGGATTCAAAACTATCCAAACAAAACAAACAAAAACATCAGAAATGAGACGCTTTCCTTTGAATTGTTAGTCCAAGAATCAGAGACTTCCTAAACACTAACACTATTGCTCTTGGTTGCTCCTCAGAAATAGACGGTAAGTTCCATTGCTGAAAACAAAAAGCACTTTATTTATTTATTTTTTTCCTTCACAAAGCAAATAATATTGAAATAGTGAAATCAAGTGTAAACCCAACAAAAATATATAAATTATAGTCCAGTATCCCTCATGAGTATACATACAAAAATTCTCAATGAAGTAGTTGCAAACTGAATACAAGAGATATAAAAAAATAATATTCCATGAATAACTGAATAACTGTTTTTTTTTTTTTTTTTTTTTTTTTAGAAGACCATACTCCATATACAGGCAGCAAGCCAGTAGCCAACATCAAACTAAATGGAGAGAAACTTGAAGCAATCCCATTAAATCAGGGACTAGACAAGGCTGCCCACTCTCCCCCTACCTGTTCAATATAGTTTGGAAGTCCTAGCCAGAGCAATTAGGCAACAGAAAGAGATCAAAGGGATACAAATTGGAAAGGAAGAAGTCAAAGTTTCACTATTTGCAGATGACATGTTAGTATACTTAAGTGACCCCAAAACTTCCACCAGAGAGCTCCTAAACCTGATAAACAACTTTAGCAAAGTGGTTGGGTATAAAATTAACTCAAACAAATCAGTAGCATTCCTCCACACAAAGGATAAACTGGCTGAGAAAGAAATTATGGAAACGACACCATTCACAATAGTCACAAATAGTATAAAATATCTTGGTGTGAATCTAACCAAGCAAGTAAAAGACCTGTATGACAAGAACTTCAACACCCTGAAGAAAGAAATCGAAGGAGATCTCAGAAGATGGAAAGATCTCCCATGCTCATGGATTGGAAGGATTAATATAGTAAAAATGGCTATCTTGCCGAAAGCAATCTACAGATTTAATGCAATCCCTATCAAAATTTCCACTCAATTCTTTACAGAGATAGAAAGAGCAATCTTAAAATTCATTTGGAATAACAAAAAACCCAGGATAGCGAAAACTACACTCAACAATAAAAGAACTTCTGGGGAATCTCCATCCCCGATTTCAAGCTGTACTACAAAGCAATAGTGATAAAAACGGCATGGTATTGGAACAGAGACAGTCAGGAGGATCAATGGAATAGAATAGAAGACCCAGAAATGAACCCCCATACCTATGGTCACTTGATCTTCGACAAAGGAGCTCAAACTATCCAGTGGAAAAAAGACAGCATTTTCAACAAATGGTGCTGGTCCAACTGGAGGTCAACTTGTAGAAGAATGCAAATTGATCCATACTTATCTCCTTGTACAAAGCTCAATTCCAAGTGGATCAAGGACCTCCACATAAAACCAGCTACACTGAAACTAATAGAAGAGAAAATAGGGAAAAGCCTTGATCATATGGGCACAGGGGAAAAGTTCCTGAACAGAACACCAATGGCGTATGCTCTAAGATCAAGAATTGACAAATGGGATCTCATAAAACTGCAAAGCTTCTGTAAAGCAAAGGATACGGTCAACAGGACAAAGCGGGAACCAACAGACTGGGAAAAGATCTTCACCAACCTTACATCTGATAGAGGGCTAATATCCAAGGTATACAAAGAACTGAAGAAACTAGATTCCAGACCATCAAATAACCCTATTAAAAAATGGGGTAGAGAGTTGAACAAAGAACTCTCAACTGAGGAAACTCGAATGATTGAGAAACATCTAAAGAAGTGCTCAGCATCCCTAGTCATCAGGGAAATGCAAATGAAAACAACACTGAGATTCCACCTCACACCAGTCAGATTGGCTAAGATCCAAAAAGCACTTTAAATATAGGGCCCAGAGACCACTGAGCTGGAACTAGCTGAATGTCTCCTCCCTGAGGA
Organism: Mastomys natalensis; assembly: GCA_021653895.1. Classification (NCBI taxonomy): domain Eukaryota; kingdom Metazoa; phylum Chordata; class Mammalia; order Rodentia; family Muridae; genus Mastomys; species Mastomys natalensis. The sequence goes on along the minus strand of JAJTUV010001590.1, from coordinate 217,724 downwards.
CTAGTTTTTATGGTACCATAAGGCACCTTGCAAGTTTCCAATGGAAGGAAGCAACCCAGAGTTCAACCCAGCTATGATGCTTATGTGTAGCAGGAAATATTTGAAAAACTTCAGGTGGCTGCCGGCTTAGCCTCCATGTTCCTGCACTATACCCAGCACCGACCGGAGCTCCAGCGGGCTGGCCGGCTATTCTCTGGCAGCAATGGCCAGCCTGTTCTTATCTCGTGGAGATTCTCTGACTCAGCTCCACAATTTCTCCACCCAGCTCACTAAGTTCCCACTGGCGGATCACTACCAAGCCATTCCCGTGCTTTAAACCCCCACAGCCTTTGAGGGGCACATCAGGCAAACCCAGGCTGCTGTACCTCTCTCTCTCTCTCTCTCTCTCTCTCTCTCTCTCTCTCTCTCTCTCTCTCTCTCTCTCTCTCTCTCTCTCTAGGTCAAGTAGCTGTGAGAAAAAAAAAATGCCATACAGAGTTTAGGAACAATGGTAACTCAATCTCTGGGTGCAACAACTAAAACCTAACCTTGTAAGCCTATTAAATCTAATCCTCTGGTGGCGTATCCTTGTGGACCTGCCATGATATCGGGAAACTCTACCACTATTTCTTGTTCATGTGCTCATCCGGTTTTCAAACAGCTTTTAAGCCTGTCTTCCTTCTCGTTCTCTGTCCAACCTGGAAGTCCTGCCACCTACTTGCCCAGTGATTGGCTACTTTATTCATTAAGGGCTGGTTCACAAGAAGTCCTTGAGTAGTAACTCATTCCTTGTCTGCGGCCCCTCTCAGGAGAACGGAATTACCATCAGTATACAAAATATCAGGGACATCCACAACACTCTTCTGAGAAATCTGTTGTATTCTTTTTGCTCATTCATTTATTGGATTATTTGTGGGGCTTTTTTTGTGTTTATATTTTGAGTTATTTGTGTGTTTTTTCACTGATCAAAGCTGACAAGGATTTTCTCCCATTTTGTACGCTGTCTTCGGTCTGAGCATTGTTTTCCTTGTTGTACAGAAGTTTTTATTTTCTGCAATCCAATTAAAATTCTTTTATTTTTATGTATAGAGGGATTTTGCCTTCATGTATGCCTGTGCATCACATGCGTGCATGTGCCTGATTCTTTGGAACGGGAGTTTCAGACAATTGTCAAGCATCACATGGGGATTAAGAATTGAGCCCAGGTTCTCTAGAAGACTGGAAGTACTCTTAAGAGCTAAGCCAACTCTCCAGCCCACAATACCAGTTTTTAATTTTTAGTTTTGTTTACTGGGATATTAGAGTCCCTTTCATAAATTTCTTGCCTATGCCTATATCTTGAAGTAGGAAACATAAAGTAAATTTTCATGACTCAATACATTTTAAGAAGTATTAACATATATATAACACTAACAAAATTTATTTCCCAGATGACGTCAGAACTTTTACTGGTCTAGTCAAATTCTACAGCATAAAGTCTTTGGAAATTAGGACAGCCACCAATTTTGTATTCTCTGAAAACTATAGTTTTCCTTTGTGTCTTTGCCCATCTCATGATACAGCTATAGTGAAGGAAATGGCAAGTTACCTTCACCAGGTATATAACCTCTGTGAGAAAGACAAAGACTGGCTCCTGTGTTTGTTTATTTATTTGGTGTGTGTGTGTGTGTGTGTGTGTTTTGTGTGTGTGCACACTTGCTGCTGAGCAACTGTATTGGGCCAGGAAGGCAAATGTAAAAATAATAGCTTCACAATAATTGATCTGCATGCGTGGTAACATATGTATCTATATCTTTCAGGGTGTCAATCAAGCCTTCTGATACTCTCAACTCAGGGGCTTAGATGTAAACCTAGAAAATAATAATGGTGTGCTAGAATTGTTCTTAATTAAAGAGCTCAGATTCCAGAATCCTGAGTTTTAAGTTATCACAGCTTTATTCTTTGCGTGCAGTCTCTTATCTATTCATCTTTTTGTTATTCTTGTTATTTTGCCAACATATATGGGGAATGTCTTAGTGATATGTGAGATACTAGACATAGCAAGGTGGTTCAGTAATTGTTGGTGCTTAGTTACCATCTAACCTGAGAGACAAACTTCAAGACAAGTGATAAAATGCATGGAAATAAATACAAAAGGATGGAGCTTGCCTGTGGGGACATTGGGAGGATTTGTCATCGATGTGTTCTTTTTGAAAGGATATTTGAACTGAGTCTGAAACAGTGAGTAAGTCTACAAACAGACAGGAGTTAGAGTGTCTTATTAAAGTAGACTCAGGTAAAATAACTGTGGATGGCATATGGAGAATTATGTAGAGGAGAGGGGACAGAACTACAGCAAGACCTCCCTTGGGTCATGGAGGGAAACAGATTGCCAAGTGTGTTTTGTGTCATGATAAAGGGACTGCACTTTGGTCCAAAGATCAAAGTTGAAATAATTAAAAATGCATGCAGAATGACATGAAATTACAAATTGCTTAGCTTGGTAAGACTTTATTTTAATTCTTAGAGTGTAAAAAGTGTTACTTCCTTCTAAGTTTCTTGTCAACAACACGTGGCAAAAGGTGAACTGTGACTATCCACTGGAAGCTCGTGCTGACTACTACTTAACTTCCTCAAATACTTTTTGAGGACTAAGCAAAAACTTCTGGGTTTAGTTCCATTAAAACAAAAACAGAAAACAGAATAATGAAAGTAATATATGTCATAAACTTTCCATTTTTTGGTTTCCATTTTTCAGCAGTACAGCAGTATGTCGAAATTTGATTATCTTTGTTTTTCAGAGTCTGTTGAAGTTTTTCCAGAGATGCCATGATAATAGAGATAACAATTGCTTGCTTTGCCACTTTTCTGCATTCAAAAGCAACATACCCATTATACATGCTTTGAAATATTTCATAAGGTTTTGAAACAAGATCTGTTTAATGGAGGTTACAGATTTGCATATAACAGTGTAAAACAAACTTTTGATGGAGAGAAATGGACTGAACATGAAAGAGTGGTAAAGGACTAGCTTCACTGCTTCAGCTGCAGATCTCACTGAATAAGAATATTCTCTGAGCCATGACTAATCATGCAGAGCATTTATCTCAGCAATGCTATAAGGGAAACCAAAGAAACAACAACAAAGCATTTTGACGTCTGACAGGAGTTACTCATTGCTTTCTGAGACAGAGCATCGGTGCAAACACATATCCAGCACCATGCCTAAACTGCATAAAAACACAAAGGAATGCAAAATTTCTGGCTGTATTAAGAGCTAATTTTTTGAAGGTTAACAAATATGTGATGCTTAATGTTTTATTCCTACTTTGAGTGCTAATTATAGGCAATAGAGTGTAACACTGTTTAATGGATTTTAGAGTAAAAACTGGCAATTTTCCTTCACAGTATATAGGAGTATATAGGAAGGTAAAATCAGATAATGTCAAGTTCAAAGGCTTAATTTGAGTGCTTTCATTCACTGAAAGGTTTTTGTTTGTTTGTTTTGTTTTTGTTTGTTTTGTTTTATTTTGAGTTTTGAGATAGAGTTTCTCTTCATAACTGCCCTGGCTCTTCTGGAACTCACTTTGTAGATCAGGCAGACCACCATCTCACACAGATATGCCTGTCTCTGCCTTCCAAGTACTGGGATTAAAGACATGCTCCACCATGCCTAGCTGTCTTCATTAATTTAAACATAAAACTTATTTTATGAATATCTGTTGTGTGGTATTGGGTATTACTTAGACTACAAAAATAAAAATGACAGATGTGTAGACCAATGGGACAGAATAGAGATTCCAGATGTAAGCTACATCAGCAGCCAGTTGATACTAGATGATTTTGTTATGAGTATTCATTAGGAAATGAGTCTTTCAATAGATGTTACAGAGAGGATTGGAACTCCAGATACTGATGATTGGAGCCAGGTAACCAATTTTGCTGTTTATAACAATTAACTCAAAATTGTTGAAGACCTACATGTAAAATTTGAAATTATAAAATTTACAATAAGGAAACATAGAGTAAAGACTTCAGGACATTAGACAGGAAACATAATTGAAACCCTAACAAACGGTATTTCATGGAATTAGCTACCTTCTGCACATTAAAGAAATTATAATAGAAGGAGGAGACAACCCACAGGTTAGAAGAACACACTTTCCAAGCAAACATCTGACAAGGGATTGGTATTGAGACTATATGGAGAACTCCAACAACTCAACAACAAAATATGAAACAATCCAATTAAAAGTGGGCACCACACCCAAATAGAAAAATTTTAAGGAAGATATCACATGTAGACAACTAGCTCTCAGGACCATTCATCATTAGGGAAACTCAGATCAAAATCACCCACAATGAGCTATGATGTTACTAGTAAAACCAGCTGCCATCTAAAAGGCTAAAGGTAATAAGTATTGCTGAGCATGTGGAGGAAAAGACACTCTTCCATACATTGGTGGGAATGTAAATTAGTACAGCTATAATGCCATACAGTATAACTCATGAAACTAAAGTTGAGGTGCCCATGGCCCTGTAATTCTTCTATTATATGTGTCTAAATGAAAAGAAGCCAGTATCTCCATGTCAAGTTCAATGCAGTACAAGTCACAATAGAGAAGAATGAAGAGAACCTAAGTGTCCATCAACTGACAAATGGTGAAAAAAAAAAAAGTATTATCGATACACAAGAGGATGGTGCTCACCCTGAGTAAGGATGTGAGCTTGTTCCTGTGACACAGTGGCTTGAAGTAGAGGCCATTGTGTTAACATGAGCCAGACACCAGTACCACATGATATAACTCAAATGTAGAATTTCAAAATATTGATCTCATAGCAGTTGAAAGTGAAATGCAGGTTATCAGATCCTGGGGGAGTATGGTAGGTGATCAACGGAGTTAGTAGGTGAATAACATGTTATAGTTAGAAGTAAATAATATTCTGGAGTGCTCTACATAGTATATTAAATATGGATAACTATAACATACTATATGTTTTACCAAAAACTAGAAAAAAGGATTTTAATGGTTTGACTATACTGAGGTGATAGATGTTTGAGGAGATGTATAGGTTTACCATGATTTTAATATTACTAAATATATGTGAAACAAAATATCATATCATATCCAGTAATAGATATATTTTAGGTATTATTTAAACTAACAATGAAAAAGTAAATGTTAATTTAAAACAATGAAAGTGATTTTTTATTTTGGAGCTCGTGGTTGCTTTCAACTTTTGCAGGTGTTGATAGGAAAGAGGTTCTGTAGAAAGACTATAATGCAGATGAGGTAAAGTTTATTTTCTTGTGAGGCAGTGCTTGAAGTATGAGGTTTATTGGATAATGGCTGACAGAAAATCAAATAGAAATAATTTTTTTGTCAGTGAGATATAAACCATGATCAATATAGCACAAAACTTCTCTTCATAAAATATCAGAAAAAGTCTTTGGAAAATACAATTTTTTCCCATCTTCCCTCTATGTCTCTTTTAGTCCTGATTACTTTCTGGTTGCATTTTCTGATTCCTCTTGTGGGAACCCAACACAAGACAACTAACTCGAAAATAGGACTTTTAAACTCATAATGTTTGGGAAATGTGTGTTTGCAGGTCAAAGGTTACAGAAGAAACCATTGCAAAATTTTGTTTGTGGCTCAGTTTAGTTTTATGAAGATGAATAAAAACCATTTGCAAAATAAGATAAGAAAATAGTTTGATTTAGAGTAGGTTAAGAAGAAAGAACCTGGCTTTAAAAATATATAATTTTGCCTAGACATAGGGCAACAGAGGCAGCTTTTCTAATTTATATGAAAATGTGAGGTGTCTTAGTGGCCATATGGATTAGCATTCAAATCACTTTTGCACAGTGATAACCCATTCATTTAAATTATGTTCAGAAAGGCAGCCTGATGATAAGAGGTGCTTTAGGAACTGCATAAAGTTCTAGAAAAAACTTCAAAATATCACTTTTGCCCTGTGGATGAGTTGGTGCAATGTCTGAAATACATGGAGGAAATGGGCACATGCCTATTTTCCTGGTTTTGGACTGTTGCTTCAGTTATGAGCTGAGTATGTATAGGGTGTGCTTGTCTTTTAAGGTATTCCTATACTGAACTCTCATCTGCCAAGGGGTGTAATCCAACCCAGGAGGTTCTATTCCTGGTTGTTGAGAACAATGGAACTACACCACACACACGCGCGCGCGCGCACACACACACACACACACACACACACACACACATCCCACACATGTCTATGCTATGTTGACTTTGATACTTTGAGTATGTATATACTTGAGTTTTATAGCTGGACAATATGCTAATTTTATGTTTTACCTTTTGAAGGAACTGTACACTGATTTCCATAGAAGCTGTACAGGTTTATTTCTCCTTTGGTAGTAAATAAGGACTCTACTTTCCCTACATCTTAGCCCATATTTATTGTCATTTATTTCCTTGTTAGGAATTCTGGCTGGGTAGATAGACTCTTAAAGCAAGCTGCATTTGCATTTCTCTAATGACTAATGATATAGGTATCAACAAACACATTTTGAGGAGTCAAAATTCATCTATAAAAGAGACCCTTGCATCAACATGGGACAATATGATCAGTATTTCATGTGGAATTATTTACAGCTTATTTATTATACTGTATATTCATGTGTGGTATATGTAAGGTAGCTAGTTGTGAAGTGTCTTCTCTTAATTACTAATAGTCTTTACTCTTTGTTTATTAGAAATACATATTTAAAACATTTTACAATGTTTATCAACCAAGGTCACACATTTATATTGTGATCTATTACAGTGTGATCTATGTGAGTCCATGACAATCTTTCCATCCTTATTGTGCATAATGTGCTTTTTAAAACATTTTTTATATTTATTTATTTATTTATTTATTTATTTATTTATTTGTTTTTTTTATGTTCTATTCTAGTTCTTTGTTTTGTTGTTCTTTCTTTGATCCTTTGTATCAGCTGCCAACACTCTGAGGCACTCTCTCCCTGGAAATCCATTTAGTCGTGCTAGCCAGAGAATCAGGTAGGTGATCTTCACTCTCCTTTGCAAATCATTCTTGTAGGCTCAAAATATCTAGAAACATGTTCTACAAGGGCCCCCAATGACCACACCTGGCTGGGAGTCAGAAGCACTCTCTACCAGGGAATCAACAGGTACCACTTCCCTGAGATCCAGAGAGAACAGCAGAAACCAAGGAATGGAAAACCTACCAAACAATGAAAAACTAGATGTCAACACCTGTAATTACAACCATCCTAAATGCAGCTGCTTAGACACCAGTATAAAATCTCATTCAATCAAAGCCAGGACAATATGACTCCAGTAGAACTGAGCAACCCTACCATAGTAGGCTTTGAGAAATGCAATAGAGATGAAAGTATAGGGTAAGGACTTTAAGTTAGCTATCATGACTATGCTTAAGGGCCTTAAAGAGGATGTGAACAAATAGTGAAATCTATGAAAACATAAACTGTGGAATGAAATGAAGGAAACAGTTCAAGCTATGAGGTATAAATGGAATCACTAAATCAAAACTAAACTGAGGGAAAACTAGAAATGAAAAATTTATGAACTCAAAAGGAACCTGAGAGGCAAGCCTCACTAAAAGAATACAAGAGATAGAAGAGAGAATCTCAGGCACTAAAACCAAGGTAAGAAAGGAATACTTAAAAAAAAAATCTTAATTCTAAAAACATCCAGGCATGAGACATCCAGGAAATCTGGGACATTAATGAAAGACCAAATCTACAAATAATAGGACTAGAGGACAGAGAAGAAACCCAGGTCAAAGGCACAGAAAATATTCTCAACAAACTCATAAAAGAAAATTTCCATTAGGATGAACAAATGAACAATTAATTTTCTCCAATAGAGTCTTGCTTTGTATAAAAGCCACTCTTAAAGCAGTCCCATACCCAGCAGTAGATCTCCAACACAAGATTAACCTGATGGCATTTTGGAGGTTCTTTAACTGATAATGCTTTGTCGGGACTATTTTTTTTTAACTTTACAGGGCCGTTGTGTATAGATTATGCTTTCCAGTTTTGTATTTTTATAGGAATTCTGCATGTAGAGAGAAATAGAAGTGGATATATGGATAAAAAAATATATATTTGTCTGAAATTATTTTTTCATGGAAAGATTTGTTAATTACTGGAATGGAAAAAGTTTTTCAGTGTAAGTTACAACATTTTTCCATAATCCAACAGTCATGAATAAGAGAACTTAAGTATATACTCAACTTGTAATAACGAGGCTGAACTTCATTTTACAATGAAGGTGCATGATCAATATATGTATATTTCTAAGGCTATATTTCAGAGTGCTTCTACTTTAACAAAAGTGAGGTCAGTTACATGTTAAACTAGCACTGTGTTGATTAAAAATATTAGCTAAAGAATACAAATCTATTAAAAACTTCAGGTAAAATAGAACTCTCCCAAATTATAAGATACCCAAATATGTATCTTATCCATTGTCATTATGATTGTAATAGCCATAGAAAATAGAGTTGAAATAATGAAAAATGTTGATTCGCATGGAAATTTAAGCAGAATGGTTATTGTTCAATGCTTTTTGAATATGGTCTGTCTGCTATGAGATTTCACTTCAATAGAGGAAGAAGCAAATGTGACCAAGACCACTCAGTCAACAGGGTCTTGAGGGAGGGAATGAGGATTTAAGAAAGAAATGACAATGGGACAACATTATAGTATGACTCAAGAAGTGCTGAAGCAAGTTTATTTTTTCCTAGTCTTGCTTTTATATCACTCTAGGCACATGCAAAGAATATAGTTCTAAGGCATAAACAAATTAGTCAAGCAACAAACAAGGCATAAACAAAGGTCTCGTGGTCACTGTATTCAGGGACTTATCAAGATGGGAACACATCCATCAGCTGTATTTATCTTGAGCCTACTTTCTTGTCCTAACCCAATGTCAAATTCTTGCCTGAGCCTACGTCTTTGTCCTAACCCAATGTAAATGTTCTTTCGGATATTCTTGAAGTGGCACCAAGACCTCCTCACACAAATGGAGGTAAGAATTGTTGGGATAAGTCAACAGGCTTCGTTGAAACCAATAAGAAAGAGTTCGCTTAGAGTTTGTTGTACTCTTCTTAGAAAGTGATCCTCGAATACTTTATGAAGAAATGGTAAAAATCAACAAATTTTCTTTTCCTTCTACTCTAGTTCAAAGACTGGTTTAATAGAAACATTTGTATATACAATGCACAAAACTTAAATGATCTTTTTTATTAATAATAGAAATGTGTGAATGGAATAACTTGGTGAAGGGCTCTCATGCCATTTAAGCTTATCAATCAGATATTTATATTTACTTTGGTGGTGGATATCACAAATCTTTCTCTTGAGTAGCAAAAATTCAAGAGTCTAACACTAGACCATTTATTCTTAGCTTATATCTTCAGAAGAGAGAGAATTTGAAGGTTGCCAGAGATTTTTTTTTTTCCAGCAGCACTAAAAAGTATCATTGGAATGCATCTTAAGTCATCGATTCTGTGAAGGAACATTATGAAGGCTACACCCTCACCTCTAGCTGTAATATTAAGCAGAAAATAAACCATCCTAAGATTTTGTGATTCTGCTAAACAACTGTAGATATATCACTGTGCTTTGGGGCCACCTTTTAAACAGGAACTCAAGAAAAAAAAGCTACTTGCTTGCAAATAAACATCAATAATAGCTGATCTGGCTGTGATGTCAATATAAAATGCTGACTGTGGAGACAGTGTGGAGAGGTCCCTCTGCTGAGTGACAGACCTCATGTTAATGTGAATGCTGGGTATTTGGACCAGCCAACAGACCTCATTAGGAACAAATGCAAACTGGGAGGTTCTGGAGTTTATGATTCCCTAAACAGGAAGAAGCCAGCATGATCAATAGCATTGTGTAGTTTATAATCACCCAAGTACAGCAGCAGCTGCTAGAGAGACACAATTGGGATTGAAAATGAACAGATACTCAACATCCAGCCGTTTGAAAGAGGCCACTTCACTTTTCACCAGTGTTCTCATTGAGTTGATATAGTGCCTGCCATTATCCCAGCACACCAAGGATGGGAGGGAGAAACAGTTATATTAGAAAGAGACATCACATTACATAGTTACATTAGAGCATTAGAAAAAGAGCAAAAACACTTTCTTCCTTAGTTCCTAAGACAACATCTTATAGTCTGGATCTACCTATCTATACATATACCAGCTTCTAGAATATTTTTCTGGAGTGGAAAAGGAAAACGACACTAGTCAATTTAGTCTTCAGATATATAGGAAGGAAACAGAGAAGATGTTCTCTCTGACCAAATTAGCTTCTTGTCCTCAGCAGCTTCTTAATATCCTTTGTCCTTCTGTCTTGTCTTCATTGTCATATACTTCTCCCTTCTCCTGTACTTTAGCACCGTCCCTCCCCCCAGCCCTCCCCACTCCCTGCATCTTTTCCTTGTTGGCTTCTAAGCCTGGGTTCCTTTCTCTTCAGTCCTTCATTGCACCAGAAGTACTTCTTCCTTATGCCCTTGTCTCTTAGCTGCTCTAAGAACTCTGTTTCAGCCCATCTCTGCTGTAGAAATTATACATGTATTTCTTCTTTGTGTAGAAAACTATCTTTTTGATCCAGGTTTCCTGAACACTTGCATTTCCGCAGCCCTCCATTTATGTGGGCATTGTTAAACAGCAGCTCAGTTGCACAAAGGTGAGCATTTTTGACTAGAAGCAACAGCTGTGACTGGTAGGAGAGAAGGCTGGGGTTGATAGGGGAGCAGGTCGTTGCCCTGAAGGGTTGGCAAAAATTTCTTTCTTCCTTCTTTCCTCTCCTTCCTTCTTCTCTTTCTTTCTTTTCTTCTTCTTTCTTTCTTTCTTTCTTTTCTTTCTTTCTTTTCTTTCTTTCTTTCTTTCTTTTTCCTTCCTTCCTTCCCTTCCTTCCTTCCTTCCTTCCTTCCTTCTTCCTTCCTTTCTTCTTTCATTTGTTTTCTGTCTGTCTTTCTCTTTTTCTACCCCCTCTGTCTGTCTTTCTTCCTATTTTTAATTTTCTTTTGCAGGGGAGATTACAGGGTGGGGTTGGACATGGAAGGACTGGAGTAGGATTGGATACATAATGTGAAATTCTCAAAGCATCAATAAAAGTATTATGTCAAGAAAAAAAACAAAACAAACAAGCAAACAAACAAAACAAAACAAAACCCTCCATTTCAAGAGACTTGACTCTTCTATAGCTTCTAATTTTTTTCTCAGTCTCCATGCTAAATACCATCTTTGGAAGGGAAAAGAAGCGATCTGGAATGGATTCTTTCAAAAGGGGGCCTAGAATTAGCTCAAGAGACTGTCTGAGGCATGCTTTCTAGTTCTTTCTGGAAATATTATGATATACCATGGCATATAGAAGACTAAAGATTGACAGTGGCCACCAAACACTCCATTGTGTGGGGAGGTTTGCTCTGTCCAGCTTCCTGCTCACTCTGAGCAGCCAGTACTTTCACAGAGCATAACATATCTGTCTACCCACAGTTGTTAACTGAAGAATAGTTAAGTAAAACATAAGTTTACTGAATAAAACTTAAAATTTTACTTAGAGTTAATAATGATATTCCATACTTATTTTCAAATCTGATGAAACATTATTTTTTTTTCTCATACTTTGGAAACAGCAGTGAAAACTATTATTCATGCTGACATTTTATCTTATTTCCTACCTAATGTCTAAATTTTTTTTTTTAAAGAGTAAATGTATATTAACACTCTAAATGTATTTATATCCTAAAGTCTACTTAGTAACTGAAGAATGACAAAATTGGTGCCAGTTGAAATCTTAAGGGCAAATTACATATAATAGATAATGCTTCTAAATCATTCAACATTAAGTTTGTGTCTTAGTTGGGAGGTGGCAAGGATCGGTGAGCATCACCATAGAGGACGGTCTATCTATGCTAGAGGCGGTGCGGGCCATGCTTGGAAGAGCCAGGGCACAGCAAATGTGACCTAGAGACTGACAAAGCAAACCCAGGCTGAGACTTGGGGCTTTCAGGAAGCGGGGGATGCATGTAGGATAGAAGAGGTGAATGGAAATGTGTTGCCATGGGCATCCTGAGTGTGGGGAGGGTCATGATGGGTCTCATGGGCTACACTGAGAATGTAGAACATCTCCCACACTTTGATGGGTCTGAGAAATGGCTAAATTGTCCCACAGGAAGATTTCTTTCCACCTGGCAGGAGTGATGATGATTACAGACTCTTACCAATGCCTATTAGGTGCCAGATGGTGTTATTTTGCATAACTATTAAGACAATATGTGTTGTTTTCCAGCCCAGAAAACAGACACTGAATTAACCTACTTATCTGTGGTGGGTATATAAATCAGAGTACTCAAGCCCGACATAGAGTTTCATGTCACTGGAGTATAATTTCATCATTCTAAACCCAATGCAGTTCCCTTCCAGATATAGAAGGCATCTAAAATTAAAGATCGATATAAGTGACTTCAAGTCATTTTTTAAAAGTAGTCTTGATTGATTACATTCAGTAATTCTAGAATACAAGAGAAAATTCAAAATGTATTGAGAAGTAGGGTCACATTGTGACAAGGAAGCATCAACACACAGGAAGAACTGAAATCTGGTGGGGAAAGAGTGGGAGGATTGTGTGAACCAGAAAGTACTTTTGTTTTCTAATCGGTGGCATGGGGATAATAGCTATCTTTTACAATTAGATAGATTAAAAGAGATAGTACATTTAAAAAACCTATGCCATAGGGCTCAGGTAGGCCAATTATTAACAGTGATCATGAATGTTAATTTGGAAATAATGGATGTCTTTAGAAAGTGCCCTGGTAGCTTTGGGGAATCACTGCTACTCAAGATAACTGTGCTTAATCTCTCAAACCTGATGATAATGCATATGTGATCTGTTTACCCAGTGGTACATAGGTTACAGGGACCAAAGTATTATAACTTTTTGCTTTACTGTGTTCATGAAAACTAAGGTATTTATTCATCATTTTTGAATCACAGAGAAAGCCTCATGAGAGATTATCCAGAAGAGTGAGAATGGTACAAGAGATTAATTTGTATTGAGTCATTATTGTTTTAAAACTAGCAGAACCACTTGGAAGAATGATGAACACTTAAAAATTGACAAATGCAATAGAAGGCATGGAAAGAACTTAGGAATGTGGTTTGATACTCTCTGCAGTCAATGCTCAGTTCCTGTATGTACGAAAGTCTTTAATTCTATTGCATAGGGTCTTGGCTTAAAATGATCAATAAAAAGGTTTTCCTAGACTCTTCGGGGTTGTTATTTTGTATAGGGATATTTTGTTTCACTGCTTTGACTCAAATTGCTTGTAGGAGTGGAGATCAGAGTCGTTATATTCAGATCAACCCATGTGCTCTCTCCCAAGCACTATGCTGCAATTTCTTTGTGAGGAAACAAAAGGACCTACATGAGAAGAGCTGGGTGGTGAAGTGCTATGTGAGCAGTCTGAGAGCGAGGCCAAGCCCTACCTGATGAGGAGGGAGGCTGAAGTTGAAGCTCTCACTCAGGCTGATTCTCCAAAGGACGCTCAGTGATGGTGAACCATGAATGCTATATTGCAATCGGCTGGTGAACCTTACAACTGGAGATCCGTTTGTAGGTTTTTCATATTTTAAAGCATTGAGTACTGCTTTTTGATATCAAGATGGGCAAACTAAAAGTTTCTATTTTAGCTTCAAAGCTCAGATCTTGTATTTTAAAATGTTACTCTTTTTAAGATCAACATTTATACGTATTTTCAGAGTGGATCATGATAGTTTGAGATGAGTATATTACGTTTAAAGATCAGATCAAGATAATTAGGATTTCCACCAAAACACTGATAATTTCTATATATTAAAATCTTTGACTGAATTTGTTGACATTATAAATTATAACTGTCGTTAGCCCATGGTGCTATAGAACAGTCTGTTTAGTTCTTCTTTTTAATCGTGTTGGTGTCTGATGATAGCCTTTATCGTTTTTTCCCTTCTTCCTTCTGATCTCCACTAACCACTGTTAACCTCCTTCTTATAAAATTGAATTTTTTAAGTTTCTAAAAATGAGTAAGAACATACAGCATTTGTCTGAGTGTGATATCTTCTGCTTCAATCTATGTTGCTATAAAAAGTACTGTATTCCCTTGTTCTTATAGTGGAATAACATTTCATTATTTATGTCATCCTTTCTTATTCATTTATCCATTGATGGACGCCTTGGTTAATACCAGATCTTGATGTTGTGATAGTTTAATGATGGATATGGAAGTAGAGGTACCACCTTTATATTATATTTGGATATTTTTGAACATATATTTCATACTATTTCAGGATCATAAAGTACCGCTATTTTTAGTTTTATTGAGGAACCTCCATACTATTTTCTATGCTAGATGCACTGACATATCCTCAGTAGCAATTGTAGTTCACTTTTCTTCTCATTTTCTATAGCTTTTTAAAATTTTTTTGACTTTTTGGTAATAGTTGTTGTAACTGTGTCAAATGATATTTCACTGTGGTTTGAGTTGTATTTTCCTGATAATTACTGATATTAAACATTTTTAATACTTGAGTGGCTGTTGGTGTGTCCCCTTTACAAAAATGTGTGTTCAGAGCATGTGTCTATTTTAAAATGACATCCTTGCTGCTGACCTTTAGAGTCCTTTGTATTTTCTAGTTGTTAATCCCTAGTCGGATGACTGTTTATGGGCATTGTTTTTTTGTGCCTTCACTGCATTGTCTGTTTCCTTTGCTGTGTGGTTTTCAGTTTGCTCTTCTACCATTCATTTACATTTGCTTGTTTCCTGTGCTTTGGGGCCTTGCTCTCCTCTGCTTCATTGTTGTTGTGAGACATTCGCATATTTTCTTCAGGCTTTTCTTGGCTTTCAGTTTTTAAGTTCAGATACAAGTCTCTGATCTTTATAGTTGTGATGTGGGAGTTTCCACATTCAGCAGCAGTGTTTGTAAGGAGACTATTCTCCAGTGTGTGTTCTTGTATGTGCCAGTGAAGTACCCTGTTCCCACGTCTCTCAACTAGTCCAAGTACAGGTTCCATTTAATTCAAATATATGACATATGATTAATTTGGAGTCTATCAATGCTGATTCACTTGTTTCTAGTTTATGAAACACTGCTGGACTATGATGATTGCTTTTCTTATATAACAAACCATGAATTCTCCAGTACTAAAAGCAGCTCCTAGAGTTAAGGTCTATAGTTATATATCTTTTTAATAAAAATTTCAATTTTAAAACTGAAATTTGATTTTGTAATTTGGCAAATAAAAACTATGTAATTTTTTATTTTATGAAATCTTGTTGTAACTAAATGGAGCTAATTAATATTTTAATACTTCTTATGAACTTTCTTATTTCTTTTTTGAGAAGAGAATGCTTAACTTAAAATTATAAATCACTTAAAAGCTGTTGTAAAGACCAGGAAGTGCCGATTAACCAAGATGTGATGGATTTGTGTCAGTGTGCTCCTCTAGCAACTATTAGCAGTCAGAACTATTGGTAAGTATTTTCCAATAATATATTCATTGTTGCTAATTATAGATACTACTTTGTGCATAATTGTGCATATTGATTCAAACAAAGCAAATTTCAAATCATTAAATACTTGATACAATGCACAATGTAAATTCTGAGTTGTATTCCTTAAGGGTATTTGATAATCCACGCCGATTTATCATCATCTTAAACAACAGCAGCAACATATAACCTGCAAAGTGCTATCATAATGTTCCCAAAAGATTCCTTTGTTTTTTAATACCAGCAGATTATACAACTTTTTTTTTTTTTTTTTTTTTTTTTTTTTTTTTTTGTTTTCAAAGGTTTTTTTAGGTCACTCTTAGACAGCAGGCTCGAACTCAAAATCCTGCTTGTACCATAGGGTCACATTAACTTACTATTTTTTATATTCAGTCCTAGTTCAATGTCTTTAGTGGTTAATAAGTTTTTATTCTTTCTGATTGAAATAAATTTAAAGAGCATCAGTTCTATATAATATACTTACAGCTATAAGAGGAGGTATTGGAATGAGTTCTAGAAACTTACTCTGAATGCAGAAACCCAGTACTACAGGACAGACATCATTTTTATTGTTTCAGTAATTCATTTCTGCTTTTACATTGGGCAAGCATTTGAGGCTTGTCTCACAGCAGTGCCCACAACCCGACTATCACTTCTTGGTGAATATTCACTGCCTGGTCTTTGCAACAGCTTCCTGCCCCTCATCCTTCTTCCATCATACAGTTAGGGTATGATCTTGGAAGAACTAAAGGACAGGAAAGAATATGATAAAAATATACTCTCTGAAATTATTAAGGAACAAATATATTTAAAAAAGAGAAAACAGAACAAAACAAAACCCCTGAACTATAGCTTCATTGTCTTGACTGCTTGAAAAAATAAGAAACAAATACACTCTTTACAAGTCAGCTGGCCTTTCTAAGGGGTTAATTATGGCATAGTTGTTTTATTTTTCTTCTTCTCTTGTACTAACAAGGCCAATTTCCCCCCCTGGGCTCTGTGCACTGAGCTTCTTATCCTTCATTCTTCATGATCCTGAGCTGCTTCCCTGCTCAACCACAGCAGCCTGTTCCACGTTGAGATGCTTTAGGTGCTCTACTCCTGGATCCTGTGTACTTCCTCTTCTCTTCCATTAAATTTATTTCAAGACACAGCTTAAATGTTCAGGTTGAATGCCAAGACAGCCTTTCCTTAAATAAAAATACTGACAGAGTTGTAGTTCTGAAGCTTTCTGACATCCATAGACAAATAAATTTTCCTCTTTTAAAACTCATTGTCAGGGACTGGGAAATTGCTCAGCCAGTTATTCAAGCATGAGGATTTGAGGCAAGATACTTAAGGCACATGTTAAAAAGCATAAAGTTGCAATTGGTTATATGTAACATGTATGGAATTATCCTACATACAAATACACACACATATATATATACATATATATGATATATATTTATACATATACATACATATACTGCATATATACATGATACACACACATAATGATAAATTTCAAGATACTAGCAGGTAAGATACAAGCTTGTAGCTCAGGAAAAGTATTGGAAGAACACTGGTCTCCTTCACAACATATACGATCAATATTTGTTTAAATTTCCAGCTACCATATATTTTTGTTAGAGAAATCATCATGCCCAGTATAATCCTGGTGTGTTACTCTAGGCAAATACCATTTGCAGCCTAAACATATGCTTGAAGAGCAGAAAATGGACCAGCATCATTCATAATTTGGTTGCTTGGTTCAGAACAATTTTCAAAGCATAATTATCCTTCATAAATATTTTAATAGGCCATAAATCATCATTTAAATGATAAGAATACTAATTGACTTTCCCTCTCTCCTGCCACAAAACATTAGGGATAGCACTGAGGAAAGGGGTCAGTTCCTGTTATGATCATCTGGTATGTGGAAATGAAATGAGGAAGATTTTCTGTACACCACAGGTTTTTTTTCTCCCAAATTTATTTATTTATTTATTTATTTTACACATCTGGAAATTGTACACTGATACCAATCCTAACATTGCATCCATAGACAGCTACAAGCTGTGCTAACACACATTCCCTTCGTATAATAAATGATTCATTGACTATGATTTTCCTAATGCATTTTACATGAAGAAAATAGTTAGGTTGGAAGAGGAATGGTCAGGCTAGTTTCAGAATGAACCCCCAAGGACACAGTTTTACAGGGGCTTTTTGTGGTCAATGCTCCAGTTGGTTAAGGGGTCCTCTCTTTCCAACTCCAATATTTTTAAAATATTTTAATTAATTATTTGAGAATTTCATACTCCAAAAGTTCCCTATCTATTCTCCCTGCCTACTTGTACAACTTTCAATTTTCTACTTTTCCCCCAAACAAGTCCAGTTTGTAATGCCTAACTATTCTTGAGAGTAAGGCCTGCTCTTGTGTGTGGTCAACCTATCCATTTTCAAGAGAAAGGAGATAGATAGAACATGGTGGTTAAAAGGGAATGATGGAACAATTAAGGTTAAGGGAGATGGAAGGATGGGAGGACAGTTTACAGAAGGGATATAAGCTAACTCTCCAGCTTTCAAAATCTCACTGAATTATTTTATTTCTAATATTTTAATACATTGGACTTATCATTTTCAATTATTGTACTGAAGATTATTCACTTTCAAGACATCTGATAGTAGAATTTCAGCTAGTATTTCCATAAATTAATTAATTTTAGGTGTATAAGAAAGCGGCAAGAAACTACAGAGTCCACATTCATTTCACCGCTGGTGTCCCCTTCTGGGAAATTCTCTCAGCCAGTTCCCTTAGCATAGTGCATTTTTTTTTCTAAGTCAACACTGTACTGTTACTGGCTGTCGTAATCCTAATCCTTACTGATTTACATTTCTTAATTTTTAATCTTTCTTTATATACCAGGTTTCATTCATTCTATATCACACTTAGATATTGTGTGTCCTTGGGTACATCTTGGTTTTCATAATTTTTAAGATGTTTTTTATTAATATAATGGTTTTGAGAAGTACTGATCAATTATTTTTAGAAGACAAAATTCACAACACAGCTCATAGAGAAAAGAGAACACAAAATGTTGTTTTGTGTTTAGATTAAAGGTCACATAAGCCTTAGTTCTTCCAGAAGAACACTCAATACATATTTAATGTGTGTAACTTAATGGGTGTGTATATGTAAAACTATCATCATAATAAATGCACAGGATTGTCCATAAATCTTTCCTCCTTCCCGTCTTTCCTTCCTTCCATGGTTGTTGTAGTAGTTGTTGTTTTGTTCAGTCAGCCCGGAAGCTCTGGCTGCTCTCATGTTTACACTCATCCAATCCAACCAACCATGGCTGGCATACAGGTGGGCTCTGCCACATTTCATCTTCTGCATGATTTTTATCAATTTCTACCCGATGTGTTTCTCATGATTCAACTGGTTATGGATTTTATGAGGAAAATACCAGAGATAAAATATTGCGATCAGATCCTGGTACGGATGTGCACTGCTCACATGGCACACATTTGGTGATGTTCATTGAGTAAGTGGCCGAGGCAGTATTTCTCACCGTGATCTAGTGTAGCTATAGGCTGCCTCCTTTCATACCGAACTCCTTGTAAGGAAGGGAGTCAGTATGCAGAATGCCACTTAAAGACGGAGGGCTGTGCTTCATTCCACAAAATAATCATGAATTTTTTAAAATTCTATACAGGATGTTTATTTTTAATTCGATTAATTTATTTGTTGCATAATTTATGTCAGTATGAGCTTATATTTATGCTTTGTGTTATAATCCACTGCTGCTTTGTGTATACTGTTTCTTAGATTGACACAGCTTTGGTCTTGGGAGCTTTTATATTTGGCTGCTGTGTCTCTTTGAAGAAATACCAAGTGTATGCTCACATTTTGAAAAATTTGTTTCTCTATGTTACCTACTTACATTCATGTCTTAAGCTACACATGATTTCACGTTGATGGTCCCAACACTTTTTCAGCACCACCTGGATCATTCTAGCTTTTCCTTGTCCTTCTTTCTAATTTAAAAACTCATTTCCATTTAATACAATTATTTAAAATAGATTTATTAATTCTTATGTGTATGAATGTTTTGCCTGCATATATCCCCAGTGCCTATAGAGTTCAGAAGAGGACTTTGGATCCCTGGAACTGGAGATAGGGACGTTTGAGCTTCCATGTGGGTGCTGAGAACCAAGCCTGGCCATCTTCAAGAACAGCCTGTGCTCTTAGCTGCCGCATTATCTCTGTAGTCTCATTGTGCTATTTGGTTCCAACAGTGAAAAACCTGGCTCTACCATCCACCATCCATTACATAACATAAATGTTAGTTCTTGTCAGAAGATTCTTTACTCCTCCCATCCTAAGTTTAGACTGAAGCCTTTATAAGAAGTTTCTATCAAATTTTTTTGGCATAATTGATTTTTAATATTTTTAGAAGTTATTTCATAAAATAGAGAAATGCAAAAGTTGCACATCTCATTCTACAAAGCTAATATAATCTTGTTAGTAAAACCATGGTAACATGATTAACTTTCATGGTAGCTTTTTTTAAAAATACATATACATTAATTAATTAATTTTATTTACCTGCATCCCAAATGTTGTCCCCCATCTTGTTTCTCCGTTGAAGAGTTCTTCCCTTCATTCCCCCTCCCTTCACCTCTGAGAATTTTCCCCCACACCACCCCCTCATCCCCCATCAAGTCTCTCCAGGATTAGGTACATCCTCTCCCACTGAGACCAGGCAAGGTAGCCCTCTGCTACATAAAGTGCCGGGGCCTCAGAATAGCCAGTGTATGGTCTTTGGTTGGTGACTTAATCTCTGGGAGCTCCCAGTGGTCCAGGTTAGTTGACACTGTTGCTCTTCCTATGCAGTTGCCATCCCCTTCCTTCAGTCCTTCCCCTTTCTATAGGGGTCCCTGACCTCAGTCCAATGCTTATCTGTGAGTATCTGCATCCTTCTCAGTCAGCTACTGGCAGAGCCTCTTAGAGGACAGCCACACTAGGCTCCTGTGTGCAAGCACAACATAGCATCAGTAATAGTGTCAGGGTTTGGTGCCCACCTATAGGATGGATTCCAAGTTGCATGATCCACCATGTTCATACAGCCAGAAACTGGAGGCATCCTGGATGTACCTCAAATAAGAGTAGATACAGAAAATATGGTCATTTATACAATGGAGTACTATTCAGCTATTATTAACAAGGATGTCATGAATTTTGCAGGCAAATGGATGGAATTAGGAAATATCATCTTGAGTAAGGTAACCCAGACCCAAAAGAATGTACATGATGTGTACTCACTGATATATGGATATTAGCCCAAAAGTACAGAATACCCATGGTACACTCCATGGACCCTAAGAGGTTAAACAAGAAGGAAGGCCCAAGTGAGGATGCTTCAATCCCACATAGGGGGGAACAAAATAGTGCTGGGACACAGAGGGAGGGAGGGATCTGGGTTGAAGAGGGAAACGGGGGAGGAGAAAATAGGAGCAGGAGCAGGTATGGAGAGAGACAGGAGAGAACTCCAGAGGGCCATGAGGTGGTGTGGTCAGGGGTTGGGGGAACTTCTAGAAAGTTTCATAGACCTGTGATGGCGAAGGCTCCCAGGACTCAATATAGGTGACCTTAGCAGAAATGCCCAAAATATCTGTCTTTATCTTTTAATTTGTATCATGAATTGTTGTTCTTAATTCGTTAACTTTCTTTAGCATTGTGGTGGTTTGAGTAGGAATGTCCCCTAACAGAATTACAGATATGAATGCTTGGTCACCAGGAAATGGCATCATTAAGAGGTGTGGTCCTGTTAGAGTCAGTGTGACCTTGTTGGAGAAGGTGTGTTACTGGGGGTGGAATTTGAGGTTTCAAATGCTCAAGCCAGGCCCAGTGTGTCTCTCTTTTCCTGCTGCCTGCTGATCCAGATGTATAACTCTTAGATCTTTTTCTAGCACCATGTCTGTCTGAGCACTGCCATACTTCCTGCCATGATAATAATGGACTACACTTCTGAACCTTTAAGGCAATTCCAATAAAATGTTTTCCTTTATAAGAGTTACTGTGGTCAAGTTGTCTCTTCACAACAATAGAACACTGACTAAGACAGGTATATTCTAGGAATTTATCAATTCTTTTAAGAATTATTCTTTGCATTCTTTAGTTGATATTTTACCAATGTTTTTGTCTTTGAAATCAGTCATTGGAGGATTACCTTGGAGTATCTCAGTGCTCTCCATTTTTCATATTTGCTATTTTTCTATATAGCATATCTCTTTGAATGAAGTTGTTTTCTTTAATGTGAGAGTTCTTTTGTTGGAGCAACCTTGGTTCTAAGTTTTTTTTTATTTTTGAAATTACAATATAATAATATTATTTTCCTCTTCCCTTTCCTCCCTTCAAATCCTCCCACATGTCCCCTTTTCTCTTCCAAATTAATAACATCTTTTTCTTTAATTGTTGCTAATATATATATTCCTAAATATAATAAATAGAACCAGCTCAGTCCATATGACATTATTTATATGTATATATTTTCAGGTCTGAACCTTTAATAATGGATATCTAATTGGTGTGATCTTCCCTGAGAAAGACTATGTTTCCCAGGGTTGAGGTCTGCTGAGTTTTCCCCAAATCCATGTGTTAGCATGTCTATTGGAATCACACTTGTTTAGGTCATGCTTAGGTAACCATGTTGGTGAAACTTCATGGCTGTATCTTCTCTGATATCTCTAGGTGACACAATATTACAGTAAACTTTTTTTCGTTCCCCCTTCTAAGAAAGACAGAGGCATTCACACTTTGGTCTTCCTTCTTCTTTAGTTTCATGTGGTCTGTGAATTGGATCTTGGGTACTCCCAGCTTTTGGGCTAATATTCACTTATCGGTGAGTACATAGCATGTGTGGTTTTTTGTGATTGAGTTACCTCACTCAGGATGATATTTTCTAGTTCCATCCATTTGCCTAAAAATTTAATGAAGTCATTGTTTTTAATGTTGAGTAGTACTCCATTGTGTAAATGTACCACATTTTCTGTATCCATTCCTCTGTTCTATCCATTTGCCTGCAAAATTCATGATGTCATTTTTTAACAGACAAGTAATATTCTATTGTGTAAGTGTACCATAATTTCTTTGTGCATTCTTCTGATTAAGGAAACCTACATAGTTTCCATACATTCTAATTTTTTTTCCAAACTTTATCAGCTAGGTTACCAGCATGCAAATAAATTAGTCTATGGGAGTCATTTTCATTCAAACCATCATAGTTCCCATCATTTCTGCTCCTCTTAGTCTCAGTGCTTTCATCAGAGTTGTGATCTCTTACTTTTTACTATGGTTTTTACGTTGTTTCCTCATATCTCATTCATTTATATTCTAGTTTCCACCCAAGATTATGCATTTCCGCTCGGTGACTAGATTTACTTTTGCTGACTGCTCAAGCCATTGTTTTTTTTTTTTTTTTTTTTAAAGGAAAGTGTTCTTCACTCCCTTCTGTGTCTCTAACCTGATGCTTACAGAATGCATTTTTCAGTGGACTTACTTCAGTAACATTTGACCCAGGCTTGATGTCCCCAAGGTAGACAAGGATGGCTAAGTCAGCATGACAAAATTTGTTGTGAGCTCTAAGGGAGAGGAAAACACACAGACTGATGTTTCCCAAAGAAGTGTGTTTATACAGCCCTCTTAGTGCTGAACTACTCCTGTAAGTCAAGAAGGGGAAACAAGTCTCAAAGCACAAGACTGGGCTGTAGCTTCCAGATGAGCTAAGTCCAGAATGGCTTCCTTTTCTGCATCTGTCTTTAAGCCTATTTTGTCCATTAAGTCTCCCATCTTTCTCCTGCTGTTAGACTCCCTTTCTACCAGGGAGAATCAAGAAAATACTGCTTGCTTGAAACTTTCATTTCAGTCTTCTATTTTTAATTAATATTTTGGAAATATGTTATAAAATTTGATTTATTAAAGTACAAGTCTGACATATTTATAAGAAAGAAGTTGTAAGACAATTTTTTCATTTTTATGTCCATCTTTTGGAGTTTTAACATATTTGAGAAAGTCAAGTATATGAAGTAACTGTGATTTGAATGTCTAAAGAAATTTGATTAATTGTGTATTTGGTATTAAATACTTGACAATGATTTAATCTGTTAAATTTAGAAATTACTGTGCATTATTCAAAGAACAAGTGAAAGTAAAACTTCTATTTTAGGTGAAAATTCAGGAATAAAATAAGGTTTCTCAAGTGATCTACTTTTAAGTAAATCTGTACTTCAAAATATGTAAGTTTAATGTAGAATTATAAAAGTAACGAAGAATTCCTTTTCATTTATAAAAACCTACTTCTTATTCATACATTTAAAAAAACATCATAACATCTTTTATTACAGATGACATTTGGTATTGTATTGCCATAATTGAGTTAAAAAGTATAAAAATTAAATAACATAAAGAAAATCATGTTGAGAACAATGTTATTGCCTATGTGGAAGTAGAAGATCAAGGAAAGTAGATAATAAAAGCTATGACAGGCAGTCTAATTCTGAGTCTGCGGTCTGAGTAAAATGAAGTTGAAATGAACTGTGATGCCAACAGTGATCAAAGAGACGGTGGAGGAGATGTTCTGAATAGTTCTGTTGATCAATAGTCAGCCCTGGGCTATAGGCAGGGTGTAGGGCATGAGAAATAGGAACTTTTGTGGGTGGCTTCAAATTTTCTGGCCTAAGTAATTGGATAATAGGAATGGCAGTACATTTGCTGAGACTAGAAAAGCTGTGGAGGAATTGGTTGTGGGTGAGAGCGGGCCCATTAAACGCTTAGAAGTGGAATTAAGTTTTTGAGGAAACTTATTGGCATCCAAACGCAAATGTCAAGCAGGGTGGTTCAGATATGAAGGCAGATATGAAGACAGATCTTTGCTAGTTGTGGAGGGTACTGCCAGTCTCGTGGGGAGAGAGAAGAAAAAAGATTGAGAGGAAAGAGAAACGTTCATGTGGCTTGTTAGAGCCGCGGTAAGTTGGTTTATAGTCTGTATGTCTCCGAGTGTTTCATCTTGCTGGATGGATTGGAATTGTAATTTCATTGTTTGAGACTCACAGGTGATTTTGACGTGTTGGAAAGTCTTATCTAGAGACTGTTAAGCCATTGTCGCTGTGGCCTTGTGCTACTGTATGTTAACTTAAGCAAGTGGAACTTTTATCTTCTGTTAGAATTAAAATGCTCTTCACACTTGGAACAGCACAGGCAGATCTCAAGTTCCTTGTCTCTTGCCTGAATCTTGTAAAAAACATTTGTGATGAGTGCTTGTCCGCCTCTTGCCTGAGCAGCTGCAGTGCAGGCTCTTTAGGAACTCCATAAGAGTGTTTATGGCTTTTACGATCCTCGGGCTTTCCATCTACTGAACTAGACATCCCTTCTATCTTGTTTTTATTTTTTTTTAAAAGTCATCCGAAGTAGAAATCTGTTGGATATTTCAGGAATATTAGTGTGAGTTTTCTGACGTGTGACTTTTAGTGTTGAGCGTGATAGGCCTCAGAGTTCTAACCTGTGTTCTGGTCCCTTACCTATTTCTCCAAAACCGTGACGACGCCCCACGTGAACCCTGGAACTCTGGATTTGGACAGACAATTTATATGAATATAGCCTAAGATTTTTTTTAAACAGTATTTTTAATTGAAATAGGATAATATAATTTTATCCCATATCCTCTTTCCAAACCCTCCCAGGTGTCATCCCTTCACCCTCTTCTGTATTTCTTCCCTTTCAAGTTAATAGCCTCTTTTTCTCTGATTATTATTGTTACATACATATTCATGTATATATGTATGTAAACAAATGTATAAATACAACCTGCTGAGTCTGTTTTTCTTGTTTTTGTGTTTAAGGTTTCATGGCTGAACTATATACTAAAATCATTTTTTTGTATTCATAAGATTATATACATAAGATGCTAACCATACCTGCCCCTTTCAGAATGGTGCATTTGATTTTTTTAACATGTAATAAAAGGGTCTTGCTCATATCACTTGCTGTGAGATCTTACTATCTCAGCCAAACCTATCATCTGGCACATAATTTTTAGAGCTTGGCTATGTGGTAGCACATGAGGTGGTACTACTTGACACCCTGAAGACACAACTGATATAGTGGTGAAGGTATTGTCACACATGTCTATCACTTAGTGCCTACAACACTATTGGAGCCTTTATGACAGGTCTTCTTCCCTGCAGCAGTGTAGCACATGAAGGACAGGAATGCGGATTTGAATTCTCCTTAAACTAACACTAGCTGTGTAGGCTTGACCAGTTCTCCAACTTTCTATTTCATTCTCTGTATCTATTAAGCAGGGATAGTGAGAAATGCCTTGCTGATTTGTTGTGGGGGAAAAGTTAAGAGTTTAGTGATTCCTTTCTTCTGAGCATGCTGGGATCTTGGAAGTTAAATTTACTTTTCCAGGGTGACAGACAGTCAGAAAATGCAGATTTCATACTTTTTATCCATCACATTAAAGTAGTCAATGGCCATGAGTAAATCCCACTCTTGACATCTTCTAGTTGGATGACTAGTTGTAAGATAACTTGACTGGAATGGGTACCATGACATGACTAAGTACAACAAATGCTGATGAGAAGTAGAGGAATTAGAACACACATTCACTGTCAGTAAGAAAGTAAAATAGTGCAAATTCGTTTGAAAGTAGTTCTCTAAGTTATGATATATAACACCATGTTATTAACATATTCTACTCAAAGATATCAAGAGGTATTAAAACACATACTCATACAGATTTTTTAATGACTTCATTATTAGTATGTTTCTATGTGGTTATAAGCCATAAGCAAATGCAATGCTCATTAAGAAGTGAATGTGTGAATCAACACACTTTGCTTTGTCCCTATGTGGTCAATGCTACTGAGCAATGAAAAGAACAACTGGAAAGACTGACAAATGCCATACTTTTGAGACATTAAGTTTATTGTATGCTAACTATGTCAATCTATTAGCTATAGTAAAATTAAAACAAATGCCTTAAGATTAAAACATAGATGATAAAAGAGGTCTATTACTTGTGTCTTAAAACACTTAAGTCATTATTAATTATACAGGAAGTTGATCATCCTATAGTAAAATGGACACAGAAAATGAAAAAGAGGTTGATTAGGTCCTTCTGGATGCATAAATATATTGTTAAAGATGCCATATACCTATATATGAGAGCCCTGACCAGAGACTCTGAGAACTTGCTGTAGTCAGAAGAATTAAGTGTTACAGAGTTAAAGTGGGTTGCTGATATTTGCTTTGGCATTATTCACTATTTTTAGTATGTACCATAAAATTATTTGTTAATCCACACAATTCAGTAGTTGTTTTAATTGACTATGTACTTTATTAACTTATGTGACTAAAATGATCATCTCACTTTATAATTTGAAGGAGGTTTCTCCTTTTTAGTACTGGAAGTAATGAAATATGGAAAAGGGGATTACAGTAATACACTGAGGCCCATTATCGGAACTCCCTGGCCACAAATAAATTCAGTTTTATGAGTAAAGTATCTGGTTACTTATTAAAAATAAAATCCCCATTCTAACAATCTTGTTCTATTTATTTGAGTCAAAATATCACCGAAATTCACCCTCATGGGTGAAGTAGGTAGGCAGTGGGCAATGAGATAACAAAAGATGTAGGTGTGTTAGCTGCTATTGATGTTACTCAGATGTGACCATCTAGCAGATAGTGATTAATTCAGAAACCGGCAAATGGTTAAAATGAGGAGAATAAGTGTGACTTGCTCAGTCCTAACTGAGATATCTGTACCTTCTCCCCACCCCCAAGATCTACAGAGTATCTTGGAAGAGTGGCATAAAGATTATAAGAAGCAGATTGTCATATAAGATTGTCTTGAAAGCTTGCTGCAACATAGCATCCTCCGGACATGATATGGCTGTTGCATTCAGGAACTCACAATATCTGTAATTGTCTGTACAAGATCAAGCCAGTCAACACTCCAGCAGAGAGATAGAACTGACTCACAAGACCCCAGCCCTAACTGAAGAGCTACTGACATTGATGGCCTGTAGGGAATGGTGAATCAGTTTCTGCAGCAGTGTGGTCCTGGATAGGCTATCTGTGCTCAAGTAGATGGCCCTACACACATGTAAATAGACAAACTAACTGAACTTGGTGTGTTATAGAAACAAACAAACAAACAAACAAACAAAAACAAACGGTGAGGCAGTAGGTTGGGAGGGTGAGATATGAGTTCAGGAGGAGTGGGGCAGAGGATACAACCATATTCATGTGTGTAATTACGAAAGAATAATTTTTAAAAGTGAAAAAAAAATACAACAGAAAACAAAAATAACCAAACAAACTCAAACCATTAACATCAGGTAGCCTAAGCTTTTCGACATCCTGTTCAGATGGGCAGAACCAAGAGGATTCTAGCTAGCTTCTTTAACATAGTTTGTGAGTTCTAAGAAAAGATGTGTGTGAGAGAGAAATAGAGAGAGACTCTGTGTGTGTGTGTGTGTGTGTGTGTGTGTGTGTGTGTGTGTGTGTTGGATCACCTGGAGCTGGAGTTCCTGGAGCTGGAGTTATGAGCTGCTTGAGTCAATGCTGAGACTTGAGCTCAGATGTCCTGTGACTGCACTATATACTCTTACTGTATGCTCTTAACTGCAGAACCATTTCTTCAGTCCCAGCTTTGTGACTCTGAATGAACTAATCCTCAGTATTAGGAAAGTGAATTTTCATACATGGAAAAAGCATAGTATTAGTTAATTCTGCTTCACATTTACAAGTTAAGCAAATTCCAGTTTGTTTCTGTTTGTTTAAGACAGGGTTTCTCTGTGTAGCCCTGCCTGTAGACCAGGCTGGCTTAGAACTCAGAGATCTACCTGTCTCTGCCTACTGAGTCCTTGGATTAAAGACCTGTGCTACCATCACCCAGCTTAGGCATTAAAAGATCTTTTGTTTACCTGTCTGTCACCTCTCCTGTATAGCGTCTGGTAGAAGTGTACCTAAATAGAATGATTTTGGTTAATGTTAAGTAGAATAAAATCCAGATACACTAAATCCTTACTCAGATAATTTTAAAAATATTGAAAAGGTCTAATTACACCATATGAATAATTTAGATGTGGATGTTTTTCTTTAAACCTTATGCACTTGACCAGAGGCATAAGTATCTTATGATACAAGTGGGTCTTGTATAATAGATGAATACTATGATTTAAAAAAACAAAAACAACTGGAGAATGTAGCATGATTTCCCACCACCTCCAATACTTTCTTTAATTGCTGAAATAGAGTCTTGGTGTAATGAAAAAATATTGTAATAATAATATTGAAGTATCATTGTATAAATTCCAAACAAGAATAAATGTTGTCTTTCTCAGCATGCATTTTAACTTGCATTTTACTATATCACAAGTAGAAAATAAATTTTTTTGGATAGAACTTAAAAATAAATGATAGAAATTCATGTTCCTTATATCCAAGAAAATCTTCCTTTAAAGATAAAATATGATGTAAAATAAGAACTTAGCATGTAATCCTCACATTTTTAGCGCATGAACACTAATTGCAAGTTTGTGGGAATCTCTTTTGTCAGTGAAGTATTACATTGCAAAAATAAACCACACCAGTCTAGTTACCTGAAAAGACCCTTAGTCTGATTATACTTAAAAATAAAAATGTTCAAAGTAAGTCTTGCCACTTCTTTGGTCAGGAAAAGTCTAGCCCTTGGCAAAGCAGGCTGTGTGTGTGTTCATGTTATACACACAAAATTAAAGTGACTCTATAATATCATTGTATAAGAATGAGATGGAATTGTTAGTTTTTCTTCCAGATGAGATTGCTGATGTATATACACCTGTCTGTCTCCCAGAATTCCTTGACTTTTCTCCCTTGAGAATAATCCTAACTGCCTTCAATCCATCTCCACGTGGCCTCATAGCCCTCTACTACAGAAGTCTGCTTCACTCTAACGATTGCTCTGATAGCTTGCAGATAGCCACTTCTGTCTGAATTTTCTCTCTCCATATCTGGTTCTTCCCTTTCCTCATATCAAAGTCAAATTACTTTTGAAAAGCTGTCTCATGATTCTTTTCTTGACATCTTGTGACACACATTATTCATATCATGATTGTAACGTATAAATATTTTTCAGTTGGTAGAATCATGTATAAAAACCATTATACATGGTAGTATTTCAGTAATATAGAGAAAGACGTATTAAAAAGAACCTCAAGGAAAGGGTTATGGTTGATAAAATGGTTTATATGTATATATGTAAGATATATTATTGTGTGTGTGTGTGTGTGTGTGTGTGCGTGTGTGTGTGTGTAAAATATTAGCAGTGCACATAGATATAGTCTCCTACAACACACTTTCATAGTTAGAGGACAATATGAAGGTTCAAGAAGCCTAAGTGCTAAATGTGTTATTTTACAATAGGAGAAGGCATTGTGCTTTCTATTTTGTGCAAAAATCAAATACTATTCTGGTGAACTTTTGAGGCAGTAGATTTGATATTTTCCATGAAATTATCCCAGGGTTGTAAAAATGGGAAGCATAATTTTGTAATTTATGCGTAGACCATCCCAACTACTTTAAATAGACAAACATTTATGGAATCTGTGACTAGTTGAATAGAGGTAATTCCACACTAGAGTTTTGCAGGAACTTGAAGGGAACAGAATTCTGAAATCCTAATTCTCTGCCAGTTTTTTCCTGATATGAAGCAGGGGGAAGAAGGATCTTCATCAGCCAATATCAATGCTCTTTGAGTATGGAAAGGTTCCTCTGATGACAAGAAGGAGGGAGAGTCTATATGAATGGAGATCCTGGGAGGGTGTCTAGAAGCCAGAGGGGCTGAGAGGTAAAGGAAGATTCTGGAGGATTCTTGCTTCAGTGTACAAATACCTAGTGCTCCCTCAGCTTGGGAAAGATACAGTTCTAGGTCTTAGAAATGCATTCATTAACAGATAAAAATCTCCGCCCTTGTGTGGTATTCTAGTAGACAGGTGAATGGAGACAATGACATTTTGAGCAACTTGGGGATGCTAAAGGACTTTTAAGGAGTTGACTGTTCAATGTTAGGGTCATGGCTATCATGTAAACCCACATTTCCCCTAAACTTCCAGAGAAGGTACAACACTGCTCATGCTTCCGAAAGTAGTTAGAGCACTGGGAAAGGAGGCCTATTTTCACAGAAAGAGTAGTTAGGGGACTGGAGGGGAGGCATATCCTCACAGAGAGCACTTAAGGCCTCCACACTGGTCTTTCAGCAAGAACACCCTTTCCGGCAAGTTTCATAATTCAAAATAAAGCAAAAGGGCAGGCAGCTCGGAACCCAAACCACCAAAAAGCTAAAGGGTAAACTGATGTTAGTAAACAGAGTGACCCATTTCTTCCTAGATCAAAACTTTAAAGAACTGAAAAGGAAAATTCTCTTTCCTTCCTGAAACAAAACTAACAAAATTAAAAAAAAAATAAATATGTTTGGCTTTCTCCTGTTGCAAACACCCATCATGAATTTTGGGCCCTACAAAACAGCCTTTGACTGACTACAAAGTTAAAAACAACGTAATGGGAGACTGTGAATTATTTCTTCGTTGATTGGCTCAAGGAGGATCAACGTAGGTTTTGTCCTCAAATCTCACGTCTTCTTGGTCAAAATGCGACTTTCTTGCTCTCTGCAAGAAAAACTTCAATGGACAAGACCTGTGGTGACTGATTCTTTGCTCCTTTCCCGGTCTACCTGCCTTGCCCTCTTGTACGGCTGTCTGCTGACATCACTAAATTCTTTCTCTGGCCTCCATTTGGGTGCTTAGAAAATGCTTTTAGGTGAGGCATCTGTAACCTTAGGCTGCATCAATCAAGGATTGAGGTAATTTGTCAGCTCCCTGGTAGCAGTATTTGTAGTTACATTTTGGTTGAGACAAACTTCTTTGAAGAGAAAAAAAAAAAATCTCAGAGCAGGTAGTTCAGCCAACACCTCTACAGCCTCAGGTTTCTGCTTGCACTGATCGCTCCAGTTCCCTTACATACCCAATAATGTCTTGCTACAGTTGTGACTGACTCAAACTGTGCATCAGTGTTTCAAAGAGGAAGGACAACTCCATTTTTCTTTCAGTTCTATCTGAGAAATAGACCCATAGCTACCTTATGATGCATGATGTGTTTTAGCTTTGTTAAAAACGCTGTTTCAAATATTATGATCACTGCCTTTATCCCTCTGCTTAAAACTCTCTGTCTTTATGAAACAGACCCCAATACTCACAAAAGGTCTAAGAGCCACATACACTAGCTAGTGCCCAGCAGCCATGACTTTGTCCCACTAGAACTGGGGATCTCTGATGGATTATTAGGGACATTGCAAGGTGGAGTTCCTTCCTGTATTAACAATCCCGAGTCCTTTTGGTTTAATAGCATTTTGTTCCATGCCTGGATAGCATCACTGTGACTTCCCCTGTGAGATGCCCCTTAGTCCTTTTGTGCTGCTTCCATGAAGCTGACTTTGTAGTTTATAAAAGAATTTTATGTCTCAGAGTTCTGGGGAGCTGGGGTGAACCAAATTAAGGTGTTGCAGATTAGTGTCTGTTGAGGGCTTCCTTCCTGCTTCAAGGACCCTGTCTGGTTGCTGTGTTTTTACATAGAGGAAGGAGCCAGAGGCCACCATGAGACCTCCCTTAGAATCATATGTATTACATTCCTGAGAACTCCTTGTGATTTCATCATTCCCAATGACCTCATCTCTAATATCGTCATATGGGATATCAGGTTTCAACAAACAAATTTGAGGACCTTTGTGCTGAGCACATGGTGGCCTCATGGTATATGCTCATGGTGTACTTACTCTGCAGTTCCCTCCTCATGCAATGCTTGGCTCTGTGACAGGTTATTCAGTTTTGATAGTTTAGTAATTGTCCTCATCTCACTCCCTTAGAGATTCTAGGATCCTTTAGATCAGATAAAGTGACAGGATTCAGCCATTTGTGTAACTACCCTCCTTTCAGTGTTTAAGGAGCTCCATATCTTAGCAGAGTTTTCTTTTCTGGAATGGGAAATACTCCTAGGAGGTTCATCCCTGGTATAAGCATGGAGATTTCTATCTGGCTTGTTTGGACTTAGAGTGAGATCTTGCATGCGTGTCATACATCTGTGCATATTCAGAACCCCTGACCCCAGATGTGGAGGATGACAAATGAATGACAAATCCCCACATGAAAGGATGCTCCACACTCTGTCATCAGGGAACTGAGAATGAGAAAGAACAGTGAGATGCCAGGAGGACCTGTTAACAGACCAGGACACTTAGGATAATCTCAAATGGGGCTGAGGATCTGAAACAAGAGAAACCCCTATTTGCTGCTGGTCAGAAGGCAGACTTGGCAGAGTTACATTAGAAGGCAGGTTGTCAGTTTCACAATAAATGGAACAAGCTCATGGAACATGATCCAACAATCTTGGTCCTTGGTACTTACAGAAAGAAATTGAAAATGATATCCACACAGAAAACTGCACACAGTTGAGAACTGCTTTATTCATAGTTGCTAAGACTTGGAAACAAAAAATGTGGCTTTGAGCACATGAATGAACAAGCAAACTGAGATACATCCAGACAATATAAGATCCAGAACTTAAAGTGAATCAATCCAATAAGCTATGGAGAGAGGTATGGGAGAAGCATAAGAGGGGATAGTGATACGTGGAAGAAACCACTTGGAAAAAAGCTCTGTGATTCCAATTCTATGGCATTTTAGAAAAGCCAATAATTGCCAGAGGTGAGAAGCTTCCAGGGATAAATAGGAAGAACATTATGATTTTGGGGACACTGAAGATTTTCTTTGTGATACTAGAAAAGCTAACCCATTCATTATTCATTTGGCCAAGTCTGCAGAGTGTGCCATACACTAAGTAGTCTGTAAACTATTTAGGGAGAGTGATGGATCAATGTAGGTTCACTGCGACAAGTGTGCTACTACTATGGTGGGGGTATTGGCAGTGTGGGAGATGACAGCAGGGGAGATGGTGACTTGGAAGGTCTTGATTTCTGCTCAGTCCAGCTGTGATCATAAAATTGCCTCCCAAATCAAGTTAGTTAGCTACCCAGCTTTTCAGTGGTCAAAGGTACCTGCATAGCAACTGGCTTTTTTTTTTTTTTTAACTGTTCTTGGAGAAGGAAACCCTTTTGTGCTTTTCTGTGTGATAAGGATTTCGCTCAGAGCTCATGCATGTGAAGTACATGCTGCACCATCAGGCTTCGGCTCCTGTGGTGACAACTGCAAATTTGGTTTGGGGTTTGGCATTTTAGTATATGGGTAAAATTACTTATGTTCTGTTAAAGCTCTGTAAGCTTTGCTGTTTCCTTTAGTTACTACAATTCTGCCAAATTCTGTTACTAGTCTGATACATGCTGTTCTGTTCTTTTCAGAGCTGTCTACAATTGACAAACACTGCGCCTCACAGTTCATACTGGTTTCTCAGCTCTGCCTCTGCCATGGTTATGGTGATCCACATAGCTTCGTTTGTCTTTATTTTACATTTTACCATTTCCACATTCTTTAAGGCAGCTAGCTGTCATTTCTATCAAGGCTCTGGCCTTGACATTTTTTCTGTTTCTCATCAAAGGGCTGTGGAAACCTTTGGGATCTGAGAGAAAACAACTGTAGGATAAGCCACCCCAGATTCACACTGCGGGTACCAGTGTGCCTCTGAACTCTGGGAACTCTCTGTTGTAGCACACACTTGCACCCATGCTGGACTCTAATTTAAAGGCAACAGGTGCTGTCAGGTAGCACAGATCATACATAGCCAATCACTTTTACTGCCACACAAATTGGGACAAAGTATAGCTCTGGTTGCCAGAGTTGATCAGATTTTAATAAATACATCCATTGCTACTCTACTTCTTTTGGATATTTGGGTCATGTTAAATAGAACAATTTAATGTATAAAAACTGAATTTAACTTGACTTATTTTCTCTTGTATGGAGTCTTTACTGGAGCAATTAGCATATGAGAGAAAAAATATCTAGAAAGTCACATGCTTCTTCCTCTTTTTCAGAAATGGATCGTGAAATCAATTTGAAAAAAACCTTGGAAGTATTACACACTGCATCTGCGTGAGGTCATACAACAATTCTCTCTCCTTGTGGCTATCTCTGTTGTTATGACAACACTTCTTTCACAGGTGCCAGAGTGCATTTAGTGAGCAAAGATAGAGACACTGTTTATGAAAGTGGTTCTTTAAGATCAGGTGCCACTAACATAGGACTCATTGTCAAACATTAATAAAAGAAGAAAATGGAATATTGCTTCATATAATACCATGAAACTGTTAGAAGAGTAATAGCATAAGGCATGTGGGCATACTGAGCATTTTTGTGGGCTAGTTGACCAGCAATTAGAGCACATCACTGAAACTTAGCTCTGTAGTAGACCTGAGAAGTAATCTAGTGTAAACCCTAAAATCTAGTGTAAAGCTTTTGTAATGGCAGCAATCCCACTCCATTCGTCATGAATTTGTTGCATAATTTCTTGCAGAGAAACACTGAACACAAGAAATTTATGTTGCCCTTGTGAGAAATGGAGATTGTAATCTAAGTGAATAACATTTTTTTTCTGATTCACAACCTTGTTAATGAAACAAATATGTTTTCTTATAATAAGCTTCTGACTGGACTACATAATTTTTATGGCAATGCACAATTACATCCAGGGAGACGATCCTAATTGAGCAAAGTAATTGAGTTTTTAATATAATCATTTACTTGACATATGTAAGATAACTAATTATTTACCAATGAAGATGAAAGTAAAGTTGAATTAATAATGCTTAGTCTTGAAGGTATAAAGGACTCCAATCTGAAGAGTACTGGCTGATGCTTCTCCAGGCTCTCTTATTCACTCTTACAAATCTCAAATAAAATTCATCTTTCGGAGTTACTTGAAAATAAATGGGCAGAGGAAGGGCCTTCCCGTTTGAAGAGAACTGAACATTTATGTGAAGTGCTAATGAATAGTTTGTGAGCCAGCCACAGTGAGTCTGCCCTCAACTGTAATAATGCCTCTGAGTTCCCATGGCACCTTTCCCCTCACAGTGAGATTGTTGTTAAGGCTCCACTCTCCGACACTTCCCAGGGGTGAAGCTCTTCCTTCCCCAGCATTTGTAAGGCGTTTCTCAACTTCTCAAGCACCATTAGAGTTGTCAGTTTCAGCAAGACTGTGATTCTTCGTTGTGGATTGCAGTTGTCGAATCCTATCAGCCGGTAGTATCTTGCCATTATTTCCGAGAATGTGTAGAATTTCATTGACTGACATTTTATACATGGGCTGTAGGATCAGATTAATCTTCTCACATTAATAAATAAGTCCTGTTTTACAAATGTAGAAATGAATAATGAAGTATGGTTTGTAGATTTGAAAAATGGTTTTGGATCAATTGAAATAATTTAAAATGGATTTTCTTAGTCTAAAGAACAGCTGCATTAACTGAAATTTTATGGTGGATAGTGCAAAAAGTGGAAATCATTGGATTGTGGTACTGTGCTGGTTGTTTTTGTGAACTAACACAAAACTAGACAGACCTGGAAAGAGGGGAACCTTAGTTAAAGAATTGCCTCCATCAATTTGGCCTGCAGGCAAGATTATGCAACATTTTTCTTAATTGACTATTGAGGTGGGCATGCCAAACTCACTGTGGGGTTATCACCCCTGGATAGGTGGTCCTGGATTGTATAAGAAAGCAAACTGAACATGCAGTATCAGGGTCTACCTCTCTGCCAGGAGGTGTCCAGGCACTGCCAGCAAGCCAGCCTGGAGGAAGCAGGGCAAAAGGCATAATGAAGAGTCCACAGCCTGTATTTCCCATCTGGGCAACAGGGTCTGGGAAGAATGCTGTGCTACTCATCTCCTCTTGGGTACCCAAGAAACCATCAGTGTCTACCAGGAGAGCAAGTCAGGATGGGGTTGTGGAGGCATCCGTGATCCACCTTTCCCCTCAGGGCATCTACATGCCAGGCAGAAAGGGGATGAATGATTAGGAGCAAGTCCCTAGTACCTGCAGGGCTGGAGGAGAGAAAGCTGTCTTCAGGAGTCTAAGGCACAGCTCCTTTAGGCAAAGGCCTTCCTGTGACTATCTTCAGTGAAGCAGCTTGTTTGTTCATATTCCTTTATTTGGTGGTGGATAGGAACACATAAACTTTATTCAGGGTGAACCAGAGATTGTATAGCATGGAGCCTCAGAAGGTTATCTGGTCAATGGTAGACTTTGACCTGAGTGAGCAGTTTCCCTACATGAACAAGCCATGGGGAAAAAGTCAAGGTACAGCATTCCTTTACCATCTCTGCTTCAGCTCCTACCTCCAGGTTACTGCTTGAGTTGCTGCTTTGAGTTTTCTCAGTGGTGAGCTGTTACTGGAGATGTAAGCAAAATAAATCCTTTCTTTCCCAAGTTGCTTTTGATGGTCATGTCTTTATTACAGTAGTAGAAATTAATATTATACCAAATATTTAACTGATAGTTGAATTAAAACTCACAACTCAACTTAGCAGAAACTTTCAAAAAGCCATCAGCATGTAACCCATGTCTTTGCCATTACTGCACCAGTAGTTATTGTATTTAGCTTAGTAAACTATTCTGGGACTTTCAGAGGGTGACAGGGAACTAGATGTGAATGTAAGCATAGGAGCCATGTAGAATCTCATACTCCAAAAATGAGAGGTGGGTGTAGGGCTCTAATCTTACTTGTTAGATAAAAATAACTTATTCTAACTTAAAGAGCATAATAAATACCAATGTAGTTAAAATATCTTACATATGCAGAAAATTTAAGAACATTGTCATATATTTTGATAGGTTGAATGAATCTGTGTAGTGAAGGTAAAATTTCATCACTCATTTTGATTTTATTTATTCACATAATTTGTTTCTCTTTGGAGACAACGTCTCATGTAACCTGGGTCACATATTTGGATTTCTATAAAGATAATTACTGTAAAGTAAATATCTATATTGTATTGTTTACTGTATAATAAATCTTAAGATGTCAGATGTAAATGAGTAATCTCAAATATTTCAAATGAGCTCAACAGACTGGCCTAGGGTCAAGTGAGTGCTCCAGGGCAGTATGGACATACCACATCTGTGATAATGAATGATAGGTTTTGGTGATATTTCTCTTGTTCTACAGTAGACTCTCTCCTCTTTGTCTCATATATACTTGTAATTGGCGGTTGTATGCTAAGAAATCACAACAAAAGAACCTAGTTTTTATTGTGTAAATACTCCTATCATGGCTGGTGTCAGCTAATTGCACACATACCATCTTGCTAACCCAGTGACAGATCTCAAGTTGACTTCTTTGAATGAGCTATTCTTATCTACGGTCATCAAACTGTTATTTCACCTGGTCTGCTAGATATGGGAGACAGATTTAGTATGCTCTATGTGTTGAAATTTGAAAATAAATTTAATCTTTATTTTCAAGTTTAAGGTTCATGGAAAGAATTAATAAATTTCTTCTAATGAAATGTGTCTGTAAACGATTGGCAAAGACTAGATGAAACCAAAGTAAAGAAAAGGTCAACTGATTTTATTTTTAATACAAATGATTATTTGCACTTATGGAAACTCAAAAAACAGAGACATCATTATATAAGTTTTCTTTTCCTGTGAGTGTTTTTAATTTTGAAGAGTAAGCATTTAATTTGTACAGACTATCTCTTTGTATATCATGTCTATCATTCCTCCATCTGTCATCTGTTTACATCTATTTTCTCTGTCTCTATGATGACCTTAATAATAAATATATTAACGATAAATGCACAGGTAAGCAATTAGATATTTCTGGGATTATTACATTTATAATATACATTAAATAATTCTTAGGATATTATATAATTTTGGTTAAAGTATTATAATGGATGCTATTTTGAGGAGCAAATTAGTACTAAATTGCAGATAATCTGATGAAAAAGAGATGTTCATTTTAAAAAGATATGAAAGGAAACAATTTAACCTTTTATTGTAGTTGGATATTTCTCTTGTTCTTTTTTTAACAGTAATGTTAGATGACAGAAATAATTTATTTTACACTTTGTGGTTTTATCAAATCTTTTTATATTTTAGGCGGAACATTTAAAAAATCCAATTCCTTTAAAACCCTAAAATTGTCTTCTATTTTTTTCTGTCATATTTCTTTCAAAATTTTAAATTATAATTAATTTATTTTGTGTATATGGGTGTTTTGCCTGCATATATGTCTGTACAACACATGTTAACCTGGTGTCTACGAAGGCCAGAAAAAGATTTGGAACCCCTGGAGCTGGAATTACAGACTACTATTTGCCACGGTGTAGATGCTGGGAATTGAACTTAGGTCTCTAAACTACTGAGTCATCTTTCCAGTCCTAGAATTGACTTTAGATAGAGATTTCTCTTCTCCTAGTTGGCATAGTGGGATGGCAGAAAGGTGAAGTTGAATTGTTGTTAGAGAGGAATAGCATTGTATGGTTGGTGTGGAGGCATAGAATCAGGAGTTATGTAACCACTATTCATAACTTTATGATACACCTTTTGGATGGGGATTTGATGGTGGGGACACTGAGAGTGCTTGGTGATTCTTCTGCCTCAGGAAGTCCTGAGCTAAATAAAACAGGCAGTGCTGTTGACTCATAATCTCCCAGTCCCGGTTGGAGAACTTTACCCTAGTCCAGAGCATCCTTTGTCTAATCTTAGCTGTGAGAAGCTATTTTAAACACTGGGTTGGTGATTGATAGAAGAATGGGCTGAAAAGTCTTTAGGGAGGTTTTTTTGGTTTTATTATTTTTCCCAGGCATTTGTCCCAGGGACAGAAAGGAAAAACAGAGGAAATCAAAATTGCACCAGTGTGCAAGGTTTGCAGAGTGTTCCATGCTTCCTGCATCTGCTTCCTTATCTTGACAATGATGCAAGGAGCCTATAACTTTAAAGGAAGAAAGTGAATGTTAGAAATATAAAGCATCAGACAACCAGACCAGAGTTAAGACTTCAACATAGAATTCAGGTTAACCTCCCCTGGGAAAGAGCAATTTCTGCAAGTTGGTGCAGGTCTCAGTGTGAGCTGAGGAAACAAAGCACTGCAAAAACTCAGTGCAGGGGAGAGGGTGATGGGTTTACTCTGGCAGTTAATAGCTAGGGCAGATTAGCTTCCTTTGTGGCAAGAGGCTGTGCTGTGGGAAAGGAAGGCAGCTTCTCTGAAAATAGTGGCAAGAAGGATTCCAGAAAGCAAAGAAGAAAGAAAAGCTAGGGCATTCTTTATTTGTGTTAGGGGAGCCTAGACATATGTTACTCCTGCTGAGAGAGACTTACTTAGGTCACAAAAAAGAAACACAGAAGGAAACTGGAAGTGGATCATGAAACATTGTATAACCACTAAAGTTTCTTTCTTATAGCATTGTTCTTTGGCTTATAGATTTTTATGGCTTCATGTTTTGCCAGGGGTATAGCAATGAATGGATTACAATGTAATATCATAGTCCAGAGCTTAACACTATAGAAGAATTTTAAGATGAGATAAGTTTGTTTTTCCAAATGCATCTGAGATTTCAACTCAGATGTGATAATTCACAAGGCAAATAACAGCAGCAACAAAAAACAAACAACAATAAAACCTAACCCAAATCAAACAAAACAAACAATCTTAATGTGCTTAAGTCTTTGTTCAAGGCTTAAGGGGCTCAGCACAGGCTTACCAGGCTAGTAACTGGAAAGTTTTCAAGACCACTGCTGGGATCTAGGGAGAGGTACTAGCATTACCATGTGCACTTACCAGAATGTAGATACTTCAGTAAACACCAGAAACTCTGAACAACACTGTAAATGAGGGCTGCAAAATCCCAGTAGGAGAGAGATAGAAATTAATGCTGGAGAAGAGAAATAGAACACACAGCTTGCGCTGCTAATAATGGCAAATCCAGAAGGTCCTACTGCAAATGTCAGTGCTGTCCACTAGGGATGCTACAGGTGTGAGTTAATGGAGTGACAAGTCTCTTTGGAACACTATTTCATTAGGTTCTTATGACAATTCTAGGGCACGAATGTTGGTAGTTTCATTTAATTTTGTGTGTATGTGTGTGTGAATGCATGATTATATTAAATGTAATTTAAAATATTTTATTAAAAAGTGTGTATGTGTGTGTCTTTGTC
Organism: Mastomys natalensis; assembly: GCA_021653895.1. NCBI lineage: Eukaryota > Metazoa > Chordata > Mammalia > Rodentia > Muridae > Mastomys > Mastomys natalensis. The sequence goes on along the minus strand of JAJTUV010001590.1, from coordinate 176,986 downwards.
TGGATATGTGCATATGAGCACTATGTCTGTGGAGGCCAGGAAAGGACATTGGATCCCTTGGAGACGATGTTACAGGCAGCTATGGGCTGCCCCATGTGGTGCTGGGAAAGAAACTTAGGTCCTATGCAAGAGTAGTCTTAACTGCTGAACCATCTCTTCAGCCCCTCAAAAAAAATTTAATAATGAATATTAAAGTAGGCATTTTAAAAAATCTCAATTTTACTTTCTCATTAGATAGGTATTGAAAGGCAGAGTTCATAAAAAAAATGTTTCTGAGATCTTCGATTAATTGATTTGACTAATTGATCTTCGATTAATAAATAAATATGTAATTTATTGTTATTGTTTGCATGGTGTATGCACATTGGCATGGTGCACATGTGGGCATCAGAATACAACTTTGTAGAGTTGTTTCTCTCCTTCTACCTTCTACATAGGTTCCAGGGATCAAATTTAGGTTTTCAAGTTTGAGTGTCAAGTGCTTTTTACCTTCTGTGCTATTTCATCACATATGTTATTTTTAAAGGTAAGATTCATAAAGTTCAGTTTGGCCTGAACTTACTATGATCTTACACCCCTAATCCTACTAACTCCATGTCACCTAATCTGTTTTATGTGATGCTAGGCATCAAACCCAGAGCTCTGTGAATGCTGGGAGATTTTACTTTTCATTTATTTATTTGTGAGTCTGTGCATACATGTGTGCATGTGCATCATGGTCTGTGTAGAGGACAGAGGATAACATTCAGGAAGTGTTTTTTTTTTTTTTTCCTACTACTATTTCGGCCCTAGGGACCCAGCTCAGCTTGTAAGTCTTGGCAGCAATTGCCTTTACCCACTAAGCAATCTTGTTGGTCCTCAAATTTTTATTATACTTATATTTTGTTTGTTTACTGTAATGTGTGGGGGGGTTGGGGTGGTTGTGATTGACAGTACATGTGGAGATCAGAAGACAACTTGCAGGAGTCTCTCCTTCCAGTATGGATCCTGGGAATCAAACTCACATTGGAAAGCTCCTTTACCAATAGAGTTATTGTCTTGCCAGCTGAGGGTCCTAAAGACTTTTAAAAATTTTTATAAGTAAACATGGGAAAAGCTTTGACATTGAGTTTTTGCTGTAGGCTGATGAGGACACATGACAGACACAGTTGATGAGGTTTTGCAGTGACTGTTACAGTTTGGAGTTTCATCAATGATTAAAAAACCAATTCCATTTCCATCAGTGACTCATATGGTCTAATTTTTGTCCCATTTATCAGACTTCCAAATCCTCCAATGATAAAAATAACCAGTCAAGAAATTTCACAAATCTCAAATTCCCCAACTAATCTAATCAAATAAAATCTACTTCCAAAAGTAATCAGGGAAAAATGTGAGACGTTAATTTTAGTTGCTTAATTTGGGTGATTTCTTTTAAGTAAGTGTAACCTTCACGTTATTACTTTGGTCTCTATAAATTAGGTCACAGATATCACTTGAAATCAAGTCTAAAATTCATTATCTATGTATGACTTTGATATTCTGGATCAATCTTCTTTCTTGTTAAATAGAGTATACATAGCTGTTATCCCAGCAAGTAATTAATACTTTTATAATTAAATTCACAAATTCATGACAAAGTTGTAGAATATCTTATAAAGGAGGTTTATGATAAATGTTGGGTATTACTCTCTTTATATATTTCCTGTAGACATGGTTGAATGTACAGAGGTTATACATGGACTAAACAGCTGTGTCCACATTACTAACTTTATATCCTATGACATTGTGTATGTGGAGCACCAGATAACAGTGAGGAAGGGTAACTTAAAATTAAAATATGACAAGCAAATTGACCCAAATAATATAATATAGTAGCTTATTCTTTATCCCAACTAGTCTAATCTGTGGTGCTTTGAATGATAATGGGCCCCATTGGTTCATATATTTGAATTCTTGGTCTTCAGCTGGTAGATCTGTTTGGGAAGGATTAGGAGGTGTGGCTTTGTTGGAGGAGGTATGCCATTCCCACTTAGATCTGTCTGCTTTGTGTTTGTGGATCAAGATGTAAGCTATTAACTACTGCTGCCGTGCTATGCCTGGTTGCCTGCTGCCATGCTGTCCTCTATGATAATCAAAGATTAACCCTCTGAAACTATTAAGTCCCACTAAATGCTCTCTTCTATAGGTTGCTTTGGTCATAGTGTCTTATCCCAGCAATAGAAAAGTAATGAAGACAAAATTTAGTGTAAACCCATTATATTTCAATCTAACATTTTTAGGATAAAAATCACAGCCTCTTAAAATTGTATTAAAATTATAACCAAAAAGCTCAATTAGATTAATTTTATTAAAATATTTTTATTAAATTTGTTCTTTGATAATTTCATGTGTATGATGCATTCTAATTACTCTTACCTCTTTTTTCCCCCCCACTCCCCACTTCTGACAGACTCCCCTCTAACCTGCAAGTCCCTTTCCCACATTCATGGGGTTTTTTTGTGTGTGTCTCACTGGTTTTAAACAAGGTTGTCTGTGTGACCATGAGTTTGGAGCTATCTATAATGCCTGATTTGCTTACCTCTGGGTCACAACTGAAAAAAATGACTGTCTTACCCCAATAACCATCAGTCAATAGTTCAACAATGAAAGATAGGGTTCCAGGATCTCCTTTTCAACCCTTAGTTGATTCTCAATAAGCATAGTTTTGGGAGGTCCAGTTAAAGCAACCTTGCAGATACTGTGAAATCATTTTTATAATGCCTGTGGCATGCTCTGAAGACAACATTTTTGCAGCCCTTCTTTCTATCCTTTGTTCTTATATTTTTTTTCTTGTCCCTCTTCTGCAGTGTTCCTAGAGCCTTGGAGTGAATGATATAGATGTTCATTTATGGTTGAGCACTCAACCATCACTTATTTCAGTACCTTGAGCAACAGTGAGTCTCTGCACTCAGCATTGGCCTCTGTAAAGAGGTACTTCTCAAAGCTGAGATTAGCATTTATCTGTGGCATAAAGATAAATCTTTAGAAGGCAGTTTGGTACCATATCAGTTTATCTAAAAACAGTAGTAAGTTCTTTCCTAGGTGTTGTGATAATTCTCCGACCCAAATAGGACTGGTCAAAGAAAACACAACTCAATAATTATGAATATATTCTGCAAGCCTAGATTGGGCAGATTCACCACTTCACTACTCTATCCCCCAGCTATGAGACCCTTATAACTTGAGGGTTTTCCAGACCCTGCGTTTGTCCTTCTACCTCCTGCTTCCCAGTCGTCCTCCATTGTCTTCTCTCTCCTCTCTCCTTCTGCTCTCTTCCCACCAATCTTTATTTCTCCACCTCCCCTTCTTTTGCCCAATCACTGGCTCCAGCCTTTATTTTACAAATTAAGATGGGCAGAAGGTTCACTAAAATTCACCTGTGTAATGATTCACTCCTCCTCTGCAACCCTTCCCAGAAAGGGGAATTAACATCGAAATACAAGGCCAAGGCTAACCACAACAACTAGGGCCCATGATCTCCCCAGTATGGATTTTTGACTGAGGTTACAGTAGTAGGCATCTATTCCTTCCTATGGAGTGGGCCAAGAATCCAAGCCCAGAATGGTTGTTTACTCCCACAAATGGTGCACCATTATTGTAGCAGTGGGCACATAGTACCTAGTAAGGTGGAATTGTAGTTCATAGGGTTCACAGCAGGACAAGAGGATTGATATCTTTTCTTCCTCAGAAGCCTGTGTACCATCTTCTGGTACTATGAAAGTTAGCTAACTGGGGTAGGCAAGCTTAAACAGGGATGACCTAGCGGGAGTGGAGTTAAGGGCTCAGGGAGATAGATAGGGTTAACCAAAAGGAAGGGTGTATAAAAAAAACCATATGTAAAGAACTAAACCATAAACCAGGTAAAAATATAAGTTAATGATCTCACTAATGCTGGGAAGCTGGCTAGGTTTCCAGGACCAGGCATGATTTCTCTACTGTTGAGTGGGTTTTAAGTCTAACTAAACTGCTGTTGGTTACAACTGATAAGTGAGTGCCATTTATTGCTCCCTTATGCATGTCTTGCCATGCTGTTAATTGTCTTGGTTCATATGTGTTGCAGCTGGGTAGGACTGTTTTGCATCCCTCTGTTGGCAGCTTATATAGTATTTTTCAGAACTGTAGAAGCTAGACTACAGGAAATGGGCTTCAAGTCAGATCTCACTTGAATAATCTGAGCCCTGTGTCCTAAGTATAAAATGTCTTTTGCAATATGGTTCTATTCAAAATACCTCAGAGGTAACCAGGGACTACACTGATAATTTATATTGTTCAGGGAGTTATTTGAACCACCCTAACCATTTGAAAATATTTCTTTTTGCATGGGATAAGAGGTTTTGTTAGTACATGGTTCTGGTGGGGAGTACTGTTAAGCCTAGTGACTTAACAAACACCTTCTCCCCCCCCCACTCACTCATTTACACACACAAACAAACACACACACACACACACACACAACACACACACACAACACCTTTAATCTGTTATCTATCTATCTATCTATCTATCTATCTATCTATCTATCTATCTATCATCTATCTCTTAAATCTCCATGACAAACATTTCATAAGTATACATGTATATATATACATGTATACATATATATATACATACACATAAATACACACACATACACACACACACACATATATATATATATATATATACACATATATATATATATATATACACATACAAAACAATAATAATCAAATAAAAAGAGGCTATCAACTTGAAAATATGGGAGGAGTTTAAGAGTGGTTAGCTAGGAGGGGCTGGAGGGAAATAAAAAGAAGGGAAATGATGTAAGTTTATCCCAATTAAAAGCACATTAAGATAAATGTAAAAAGAATTAGAAGGGAGACATATAAAATTATTAACAATTAAAATGTATCCACTCAGTGTTACAAAAAATGGATATTTAGCAGATGAGAGCTTTACAAACTGCTAAAATTGAATTTAATCTTCCTTGCCTTCTATGTGGTGTTTCTCTAATTCACCTTAAGAACAAAACCTTAGGTAAAAATTTCCTTCAATACCCCTGGGCCTCTTTAATTTCAAGCATATGCAGAGACAATTCTCTCTCTAAGATGATAAAGATTTATTCTGCTTGTGGCTTCTCATGCTTTGGCAACAGCCTGGTGCTTTTGAACTTCATTCTTCCATGGAAAGAACCTTCAGGGTAGGGGTCAGAAGCAGGAAGATTGTAATCTGTATCAATTGAAAGCTATCCAGTTCAAATTGGGAGTTCTGGGCCAACCAGGATCATATAGCAAGACTCTATCAGAAAACAAAACACAGTACCTCAACTTGTGGGTGTACTTGACACCTCATACCTGGATGCCCCATGAGCTTACTGGCCAGAATCACTTCCTGAGTATTAATTTATCCTCTCTCATGAAAGTGTATTGTGAATGAGAATTTCTTATTAATCAGTAGTGTTACAGATGCTGTAGAATTTAGTACTTTTATTACCTATTGGCTCTTAGTCACTTTCCTATATTTACTAATTATGGAAATAATTATGTTGCCAAATTATAAGGTTAAGAGTTCAGACTAACAGACTTTAGGATATCAGTATCAGTAAAAATTTATTCCCAATAAATTAATTCTAAATATTAGCACAATATTGTAGTTAAAACTCATTATAAAAATCACCAATATCTGCCATAATACAAAGGACAAAATGAATATGTTCTTTAACACAATGATCTGTAGCTTCAAGACTAGAGTGACAGTTTCTTTCAAATAGTTATTGATGTGGTAAAAATATGTTACTGGGCCTAGACAGCAGCTGAGTGATAATGAATACACATGCCTAGTGTGCTGACCTCTGGGCTGACTTCCTGCCCCACCAAAACTTAGACAAAAGCTGATGTGCTTCCCCATGCCTGCAACACAAGCAGTTGAGAGGTGGAGGCAGAAAACGTGACTTCAAGTTTTTCTTACACTGCAGAGTAAATTGGAAATTTAATGAGCTACACTAGACCCTGCCACAAAACCCAAAACTAAACAACCAAACAAACCAATTAAATGACACGAAGCATGAAGCTTTAGAGGTAGCATTTGTAAAGGATCCAGCATCACAAGGGACTATGGATTTTCAGGAAGTCTATAATGTTTATAAATAACTGCAGATTTTTTAAATTAACGTCAATGGTTAGTTAATGGGAAGCTAAGTTACACTCAACTAGAAGCAAGATGTTTTCTCTTGCTAATAGGCTGACTTTAGACTATAACAAAATGTATCCATATATTACATTGAGCTAGATGAACCAATGAGAGGCAATTGACATTTGATAATGTATCTATCAAAACAGCATGTGACCTTCATATGATAATTTTCTGGTTCCTTAAACCATTATAATTTTATGTAAGAGTCAATGTCTTTAAAAGTGTACTTGTACCCATCTACACACATACATAAACAATGAGGTACACTTACTTGGGTGGGACTGTTTAGATGGGGCTGAGTTTCTGCTCCCACACACGTTGCATTTTCTGATCCCTAATTATCATGAGAGTCACAATTTTTTAAGCTTTCTTTCCTTTCTTCACCCCTTAATCCCATCAGGGATGAATTTTAGATTGTAGATCCGGGCTCTCCTCTATTCCCAGCATTTGGCACAATGAGTGTTCCATAGGCAATTGTCAGGAAATACTTAATTGGATAAATTGAATTGATCAGATTTAGGCCCTCAACAAATACCTCTTGGATGATTAAAACTCAATTATCTTAGAGAGAGCTCATTATTTAATAAAAGAATGACAAGGCTTATATTGAAAACAGTAATTTCAGCTGGGCTTCAGTAGAAGGTTTAACTATGCCTTCCCTGGAGCTTTCCCACACGGTGCTCAGACTTGTGTATCAATTTTCCAGTCTCTTCTCATGTGAGTGCTATTTGGAGAAGCAAGTTTTGTTTTTGTTTCTATATGTCTAAAGCCACAGAACTTGGCTAAGCTAGTTATTCAATTTCCTTACATCATTTTCCCTTCTTTAAACTTAAAGCACTGTGCAGTACCTGCTCATGACTGGGAATGAGCACCGTTGGTCACTGATGCTTGTGTTGTTCACCCCTGTGCAGCTGCATCTGGTAGGGAAGATGCCAAGCAGTGATTTCTGCTGGGTTCCAGCCTCTCTATGTTCAGCGTGGTGACTTTAAATCTGGCATCGCAACTCAGATAGCAAACATTGTCACTCACTTTCCTGCCGTCTCTGCCTCAGCTTCTGCTGAGCTCTGTGTTGCAGGATGCAACTCACCCAGCATGCTTTTTACAGGTAATTGCCTTGATTTTTCTCAGTATCATCTAGACATCCTGAAACAACAGTGAACAACAACAGCAGCAGCAGCAACACCAAACAACAACAAAACATGTCTCTCCCCTACCTTTTCCTTTTCTTCTTGCTGAATCTGAATCACATTATTTTACTTACTTCACTAAGGAGAGAAAGCTTACTTTTATTCCTTTATTGATGTCCTTGGATCTTTGCTGCCCTCATCAAAGGATCTCTTGTCCTGCTTGGCATTGCATACATACTCACTACTGCCCTTGCTATATCTTCTGGTTCTGCTCCTTAAGTATTCAGCAATTATCTTTCCACTGCTTCTCTGGGGATCTGCCTGAGATCTTTCTGGTTCTTTTTCAGCCCCTTCTAAGATTTTATATTATTGCTTTCAAAATTTGTGAGACGCTGATATGATAGTATGAGCACTTCAGATATGAGGACGTGATGTTATTTTCTCTTATGAGGAGGAACAAGCTTTTGAGCAACATTTGGCTAATTTGCTCTTTTGCCTCCCTCAACATCAGTCCACAGTGTTCTCCTCCGAGGATACAGGCCTCACCATACACCCAAATTGCTAGTTCCTAGTTTTTAGACTCCATGGCCTTCAGAACAGTGATAAAATCTCCTCTGTCATTTGTTCAGATATATCAGATATTTACTATTTTTCTATGTGTGTATGTATGTATGTAATTATCTATCATCTATTTCATCTAATTAGTTATCGACCTATTGATCTATCATTTATCTATCATCTACCTATCTATCACTATCATCATCTCCTACTACCCATCCATGCATCCATGCATCCATCATCTATCATCTATCTATCATCCATCCTATCTATCTATCTATCTACTTACCTATCTACCTATGTATCTAGCTATCCATCTCTCCATGCTAAGGTCAAACTGAGGGTTTGTTGTGAGTGATAGGCAAGCTCACTGAAGTTCAGTATTTTCTTATGACAGCTCAAATGAACTAACACAACTCTCATACGTAGAACTTCACATTGCCTGTTGCAGAGCCATTCCCACTATGGTAACAACCCTAGTGTGATCACCAGCTACCACATGGAGAGGGAAACTCAGACATTTCTTTTCTGTGGGAAAAGGGGGCACAGCTGAGGATTGTCCCAGAGGCTTCCAGGCGGTGGGTCCCACATACAGAAGAAAGGTCTGGAGTTTCAGAGGCTGGAAGCTTTGGTGATCGGCAGGCCCCAATGATACGAGGAAGTCCTTGGTTCCAAAACGGTTTATTTTCATGGTGGATGGTAGATGGATCTGGATGTATACCCTCTCCCCCCCCAAACTCAGGCAGACCTGAGTTAAATAGGGAGGGAGAAGTGGGGAGGGTCTGGGGAGGAATGTTAATTGGCTCCACCCTCTGACCTTCATAAGTATGTAAGTCTCTAGGGCTTGAGACCTTAGTCATACCCTCTACCTGTGCACTTTGGGAGGTCCCCCACTCCCCATGGCTTATGTGACTGAACAATGTAGGTCCATGGAGACTAGACTGCTTGTCAGGACTCTGGGTTCTGGGGACGTGGCTGAACTCCTGCCGTTTCTCCCTTGGCATCTAGGGTTCCAGGCCTATGCCCAGCCAAGAACCAGGATACCCTTATGCAGTCCCACACTTTTCCTTGCTGACAACTGCCCTGCTCTCATGGTTACTCCAGTGTGGGATCCTCACATTAGCTCTGGGTAAGTGGGGAATTTGGCTTCCAGTAACAAATGAATCATGAAGTGTGCTTGTGGTGATGAGCAAGACAATGAGTAAAGAAAAACATGGTTAAAACTGGCTGTAATCTGTAAGGGAGGGTAAATAGAAAGGCACAGAGTGAAGGATCTTGCCAGTGGAATTTGGTTTTCAAGAAGAGAAGGTGTCTTCACACCTTCCTCATTTCCTGTTATCTGTGACCCTCCTCTGTAACCAGGGTGGTCTTTGTTTCACTTATGCATAATTAGTAAATAATTAGTATCCTACTATATGCCATATAGACCATGTTTCACATTTAACTTGTTTTAATAGGAACTTTAAAATAAAATTTATCAAATTGTAGAAAAAAAATTTCCCTTTATGTATATGCTGTTTTATTTTACTAACAAGAATATTATTATTATTATTATTATTATTATTATTATTATACCACATACCACTCCCAAATCACCAATAGTCAAATAGCTGACAACTTAAATGGAATAAAATGGAATACAGATGTGAACTTCAGAAAGAGAGGATTCAATGGAAATTATGAGAAAGCTGTCAATTCCTATAGAATGAACTTTTGATGGGATTTTCTAGCCTGTGGAAACAGGTGGCTAACATTTGCTAACAGATACCCTGCTCCATATATCCACTCTTACTCTTTATCTGGAAATTATGTTCCCAAACTGACTGAGTTTCTTATGGGGGAAATGGATCTTTATTTGCCTTGATGGTCAGGTGACCATGTGTCTAAGTTTCAGATATGGTCCTGACAGCTGCCCATAGGGGAACATTTTTAACAAATAATTTTTTTTTTGTATAAGAAACAATTTTGGCAGTAAATTTTAAAAATCAAGTAATTACATTTAAGAATGGCAAAGTCTGGGATAATTTTTGAGATCTTTGAGAAGCTCTATTTAGAACAGGAAGTAGAGCAAGGAGAAAACCATAGGCTTTGTTTTATGTAACACCAAAGCTATCAAAGCATTTAAAATTACTGTATTTAATATTTAGGAAATAGGGTGAAAACATAAGAGGCAAGAAGTCTAAAGTTTTATTAAGTCATCAAAATCCTAAAATTGGATTTTAACTTTGGGTGAAGGATATTATGTAAATAGTGGTGAATTAAACACTTCCAATATATGAATTGGTTTTACAATCCAAGATTACTTTAAACAGCACATGTGTCTTATAAATATAGTGCAAGCTAAGGGGATACCCATGCTTTATCCTCTCCTGCCTTCCCAGGAACTCAGGCAAAAGCTTGTGTCCACCAAGACTACAGCTAGATGAATGCAGAAGTAGGTTTATTTGAAGTGAAACAGGACAAGGAGAATCTGTAATTGTTATGAAGGGATACGAGGAAGACATCTACTGAGGAAGAAAGGGACTAGACATAAAGATAAGAGGCTCCTTACTCTTTTCTTTTATAAAATTTGCTAGCTTTTAAGAAAACAGAAACTTTTGTCTCTAGCATTAAGATCTTAGATTTTAAATCAATAGCACTCAACACTTTTTACAAAAGGGGATTATGTCCTGAAGTAGTGGCATTGTAGGTGATATGACTTAGATTTTCAAATATTATAGATAATATATTGTCATCTAGGCCTCAGCAACAATGCCAAGAACATGAATGGGAAAGGATGGTGTCTTTAATGAGTAGTGCAAGGCAAACTGTACCATCTGCACTCAACAGAGTGAAACTTGGACCTCTCTTATACCACATGGAGAAAGACAAGGACATCAGGTCTGAGATGCTAAAACTCACCAAAGAAAAACAGGAATAAATCTTTTAGTCTCCATACTGACTCATTGGATTAGATTCCCAAAATCCAGACAGCAAGGAAAAATAAAACAGGACAAAATAAAGCTAAAAGCTCCACTCATCAGCCAAGGTAAAAGGCAATCTAAAATGTTAGAGAAAATGTCTGTCAACCATATATCTGATGAATGAATAAATTCCAATGCATGTAACATATAACTGAAAAGAATAAAAATAAAAAAAAGTGAAACTAATTACAATCTGATTAACATCGGCAAAGGAATTGAACATGTGTATCTGAAAGACACTGGATTGCAGAAAAATTGCTGAATTATATCAACTGGTATACTTTAAAACAATTTTAACACCAGAGTGGAAGTCAGGGAATACAAGTTACTTTTACATATGTCATACAATGTGATTGGAGAAGAAGAAAGCACAGTGATGTTGTAGAAAGCAAAGGGTATCTGATAGCAATGTTGCAGAGGACAGGAGACATCTGACAGAAAGCCACCAAGGAGAAATTTGCTCCAGAGGAAGCATCAGTTCTTTCAGTTTGGGTGGATGCCCAAAGAGACTTGGGAGCCTTGAGTCTGGAGCAAGGAATGATGCAGGAGTTTCTGAGACGTCAAATTACAGTAAGCTACCCAAAAACAGAATTTTAATTATATAGACAGACTTTTCCTTCATTAAAAAACAAGAAACTGCATTTTAGATACTTAATACCAAGGGTCGGAACTGAGGAGATAGAAATGTTACTTGAAAAAGCCATCCCAGTACTTATTGCAATTGTGACCACTGGAGTAAAGCCATTCCAACTTTCAATTGCAATTTTTATATATTTCCTCTCAAAAAAGGTTGAAAAAATAGCTGTATAACAAGAAAAATTAGCTGTGATAGAACAAAGGCTTGAGAGACAAAAGACCAATGAAGTAAGGGAACAGGAAGTGCTTAATTGTAAACCTAATGAAACTGAGGATGAAGATAGCCCATTGAATGCACAGAATGACCTCTTAATGAAATTGATGAAAGGTGAGCACCTCCACTAGCTTTCCTAGTTACCTGGGAACAAATGCCAGAAGATGGTGAAAATTCAAAAAACATCAACATCTGGTCTGGAATCCTGTTAAAATACAGGTTCTTAAACATTTTAAACAATCAGTAATGTATGAAATGCACTCCCCCTATGTGAGACAAATGATAAATATCTTGGCTACCCCAAATAGGATTATCCCTTAACATTGGAAAGATTTTGCAGCAGCTGCAGTGGAAGCTGCAAGGCTGACACGGTGTGGAGAAGAAGCTGCAATTATGGAAATCATAATAGGTCTAAAGGTGTCAATATCGTGAAAGTCCAATTGTTAGAAGAAGGTCAATTTGTTGATTTAATACAGTAGATGCAATTTGATGAGTCTATTATTATACAATATACTTCAGTAGCTTTAAGAGCCTGGAATGAAGTAGAGGAACAAGTAAAATGGTCTATGTCATTCACAAAGATTATGCAAAGCCTTAGAGAGACATTTACTGACTTCTTACATAGGTTAATGTGAGCTATAAGCAGGGCATTATCAGATCCAGATATGAAAAAGGTACTAATTGAAACTTTAACTTTTGAAAATGCAAATGGAGAGTGTAAAAAAGTTCTTAGACCTTTAAAAGATCCATCAGCACCCATGGATGGAAGAATAGAATTACCACTGATATTGATCCTAATGACTACATAATTGGAAAAGCAATGGCTAATAATCCTAGGTATAAAAATGTTTGTTGGTTGTTTTGGCTGTGGGTGATGAGGTTATTTGAAGAAAGCTGTGGGCAAGAAGTTCCTAGAGACTTTGATAGAAAACCCAAAGCCTTTGTCAAAGGTGTGATAAGGACAGGTATTGGACTAAGGAAGGAAGATCAGCAAGAAATATGCAAAGTAACCACTTAGGGATTTTTAGGGAAACTCCCTAAGGGGGTTAGCTCCTACCACAACACAAGCCAAGCATTTCCTGTCAACTATCCATAGAGTAACTAGAGAAAACTAAAGTAGGTATTGGGGACACTGTATATTGACATCTTACATAATATGATTTGATTATTTCTGTGTTTAAATGGGTGAGAAACCCAGGTGTATGGCATGGAGCTGCGCGTGGAATGTGAGTGGCTACATGTCTAGTTTATGTATGGATTTATAAAGATCTAATTATAAAGAAAAGAGGAATAGGATTAGCTGAAAGATATCCGATTATAGAAAAAATTGCTGAATTAGATCAATCCGTATACTTTTAAAATGTTTTAACATCAAATGGAAGACAGGGAATGTGTTATACTGGGGAAGTGGTTTTGTCTATATCTCCACAGGTGATGAAAGACTATGGGTTCTATCAAAACTGATAAAGATCCAGTCCAAAGGCAGACTGGAAAACCTTGATGCTGAAATGGACATTTGCTGAAAGACAAAGGATAGTAGTTATGAAGGATCATCACATCAATGGATCTTCATAAGGACATTTTGACTGTTAAGTTTGTGGGATTTATAATTGTTTTAATTATAAAAGTTGAGTATATACAATTTTTAGCTTAAGCAGAAAAGGAAGATGTGGGAGAATTTTAGTACAGCAACATTGTTGTTCTGGTTGGAATGCAGACACACCGTTTGTACACGCCTTTAATCCCAAACAATGTAGGTAAGGTTACTTTGAGAAGGAAGCAGCCCTATTTGAAAGTGATATCTAATTGAAGGACAAAGTGACCAATCAGAGAAAGATTGGACAGAATGATTCAATGATTCAAGAGATAAATATGCCCAACTATTATGAGAACAGCACAGTAAAGAGAGAGATAACTAGAGAAGAGAGAGAGAATGAGAGAGAGAGTGAGTGAGAGAGGGAGAGAGTGGAGAGAGAGAGAGAGAAAGAGAGAGAGAGAGAGAAGTTTTACAAGGTTGGTTGCAGTAAAAAGAGAATGAGTCAGAGTTAGTTTGAGGTGAAGCAGAGTAACACAGTCAGAAGCTAAGAGAAGCTAGTTTAAATCAGTCAGTTTGGAGAAGAGTAGTTTGGGTCAGAACAGTTGAGTTGAACCAGCCAGCCAGATTTCAGAAAGAACTAGAAAGAGTGAGCTTATTCAGCAGTAAGCCTCCAAGACTACAATTACATCAGATGAGTAAAAGTTACATTTACAATGTAACATAAAACTCAAAAGAAAAAAAAAAAGAGGAAGTAAAGTAAATCTGATTACAACCTAATTAAAACATAGCAAAGGAAGTTGTCTTAGTCAAGGTTTCTATTCCTGCACAAAACATCATGACCAAGAAGCAAGTTGGGGAGGAAAGGGTTTATTCAGCTTACACTTCCACATTGCTGTTCATCACCAAAGGAAGTCAGGACTGCAATTCAAGCAGGTCAGGAAGCAGGAGCTGATGCAGAGGCCATGGAGGGATGTTACTTACTGGCTTGCTTCCCCTGGCTTGCTCAGCTTGCTTTCTTATGGAACCAAAGACTAACAGCCCAGGGATGGCACCACCCACAATGGGCCCTCCCCCGTGATAAGTAATTGAGAAAATGCCTTACAGCTGGATCTCAAAGAGGCTTTTTCTCAACTGAAGCTCCTTTCTTTGTGATAACTCCAGCTTGTGTCAAGTTGACACAAAGCCAGCCAGTGCAGAAGTAAACATGCATTTCCTTCAGACATACAAACAGTCAGCAGATGTTCAATATCACTGGCAACCAAGGAAACATTGAGCAAGTTGACATAAGCTCATACCCATTTAAAAAGATATAAAACCTCTGAAGATAGCATTATTGAGGATGTAGAGAAATTTGATTATTTTTACATTGTGTGAGTGCAAAATGATGCAACTATCATCAAAACCATGGTAGACGTTCCTCAAAAATGAAAACCAGAACTTCTACCTGATCAAACTTGGTCACTTAAGCAAAAAAAAAAAAAAAAAAAAAAAAAAAAAATTATCCAAATTAAGATCTTGAAGAAATATTTGCTTTTCTGTATTGACTGTAGCATTACTCATAGTAACTGAGTTGTATATACTGTGCATATTGACCCCTGATTTATGATTGGCAGGCCTCGGTAAGAGGAAGGCCTGTGATGTTGATTCACATGAGTGTGCCCAAACCCGTGTATTTTCATTCATGTGAAGTTAATTGTAGTCGACAAGAATCAAGATGACTTCAGGAGGCACTGTGTAGTAGGAAATGGATTCCAAGTATGTTCAAGTATAAAAGAAACAAAGAAAGACCTATCCCAGTATGTAGAGGCTTTTCTAACCTTTGAGAAGGCACTTCACATATAATGTTAGGCCTAGCTCATTTCAATACGCCCATATATACGAAGGCTAATATTCTTTCTAAGGGTTAATGTGATGGTTAATGTTAATTATCAACTTGAGAATGTCTAGAATCATCTGGGAGAAAAGTATCTGGGCATGCCTCCGAAGGATTACCTTGATAAAATTAATTGATGTGGGAAAACGTTCTAACTGTGGCCAGGACCATTACTTGGGCAGGGATCCCAGACTATAACATCTAAGAATGTAGACTGTGTCTGTTCATTGCTCTTTGTTCATGACTCTGTAAGCACTGTAAGCAGTTGTTTCATGCTGCTGTTACCTTGACTTTCCTGCTATGATGCACTGTGCTTTGAACCTGTGAGCCAAAATGAACCATTCTTCCGTATGTTGCTTTATCAGAGTATTTCACCATAGCAACAGGTACAGAAACTAAAACAACTAGCATATGAGACATCACAGTTATAATTCTTGACAGGTGGTTGATAGACTCTGATTCAGATAAAGCCTCTGGTTTCATTGTATTATATTCATCTGTCTAGCAGAGCTCTGAGGGAGTAAGTGGTATGCATTTAGCAGAGGAGAGTGCAATTCTGAATTGCAAGCAAAGATTTATGATGATGCACAGGAGGCAACAAAAGAAGCGAAGAGACCCAGAGGGATCGTGGCCAGAAATGTCTATGTCTATGCCATTAGGAAAGCTGACTTTGGAGATGATATATTTGCTGAAATGTATGAGGTAGAGGGATTTTCTGGCTGTGAAAAGAAACTTAGGGGATGGAGTCTAGGAGCTGTGAGTCTACTTGGGCACAAGTTGTCTGTAGCACCGAGTCCATACTCTGAAACTCAGTTTACTTTTTCATTGTTGGGAGATGAGAGGAAAATTTATTCAAATATATTTTCTATGACATCCTAGGCAATTACAATTATACAATTATTATTATCATCTCTCAGAACTTTATTATGAGACTCACTATGTTGCCAATGAATACTTCTCCCTTGGGTCACAGGGAAAGAGAGAGAAGATCATGGAACATATACAGTACTAACATACCCATGGTCCTGTGTGAAAATGGAAACGGAGGCAAATAGTTCTTTGCAGGGTAGAGGAGTTAAGGAAATTAAAAAATAAAAATAAAAATGAAAAAAAAAAGCACTTAATTTAAGCCATTAAATAAGGAGGTGAAGAACCTGTGTCTGTCCCACAGGCCTTTGTTACTCCACAGTTTCTCACAGGAGAGATACAGGTTAACACATGAATCCTCTGTGCCTCACTGTGACTTAATACTTGAGAGAACAACTTCAAGGATGAAAGGTATATTCATTCAGTCTCATGATTTAAAGACTTTTGACCATAGATGTTTGGCTCCTTGCCCTCAGGTAGTGCATTATGGAAGCAGGAGCATGTGGCTTGTTGAGGAGCATCAAGGGAACAGAGGACCAGACATAATGTTAAATGTCACTCCTCTCAGTGATCTACTACTTCCAGATAGGCATTGCTTCTTGACGTTTCCAGACCTGCCAAAACTGTGTCACTTGCTGGGAACCAGGCAGTCATGTAGCACATGACCCTTTGGATGACGTCTCCCCAGTGCTACCATTCTTAGCAAAAAAATACTCATGTTGGTACAGAGAGCTAATCAAATAATTTTTATTGTGGGAAGACTCTTCTACAATTATTTGCATTGCTTGTTGTTTAAGTGTGGGTTCTATAAAAGTGAGCTGTTATTCTCTAATCCATATTAGCTAAAACAACAAAACAAAAAGAACGAATTCTTTTTTTTTTCCTCATATTTTTTTTCACATTACATCCCAATCACAGTCCCCTCTCCTTCTTCTCCTCCCAGTTCTGCCTTTGGAAGTCCCTCCCCCATTTCCCACCCCCTTCTTCCCAGAAAAAGGAAATCCCCCCTTCTGTACCACTCTACCCTGAGACATCTAGTCTCAGCAGCACTAAGTACCTTGTCTTCCACTGAAGCCCACCTGCCATAAAGTGCAGAGTTACCACACTACAATCCATAGGCCTAAAGAAACTAGGTAATAAGGTGGGCTCAAGGGAGAGGATATGTGAATCTCACTCATCCTCAGATAGTCATCAGACGTGGATGAAGAGAGGGAACTGGGTGGGAGAGGGGGTGAGGAAAGATATGGTGATGGTGAACAGGTGTGGCGGAAGGAATGGTAGTCTTAAGAACGGTGGGACTGTGGTGATGGCTCAGTGGGTAAAGTGTCTGCTCTGTAAGCACGGGGACCTGATTTCATATCCCAAGCACTCATATAAAAGCTGCTCTGTGGCTCATGTCTGTTATGTCAACACTTCAGAGGTAGGGAGGCAAGCAAATCCTGGGACTTCTCTGACTAGTCAGTGTAGCTAAAATGTTGAGCTCCTAGTTCAGTGAGAGCCCTGGTCTTAAAAATAATAAGGTAGACAGCCAGCCACTGAAGAAGATGTCTGACCTTGACCTCTACATATGACCCTCCACACACACACACACACACACACACACACACACACACACTGACTGATGTATTTTTTGGAAGTTATTCCTATATTCTACATGTATATTCCTTTAAAAAAGTATTCTAGAAAAAAAATGAATTACTGAATTGCTAAAATTGAGTCTCACTCCTAAGGCCAAGTCAGATAAGCTGGAGGCATTTCTTAGAGGGAACATGTGAGTGGCAGAATTGAATGGAATCAGTAACTATTTTCCTTAAGGAAATTATTTTGAATTCTTAATTTTTGTCATTAAGATTTTACAATTGTTCATACCACAATAGGAAGATTCCTTCCTTCCCTAAAACATTCTAGTTACATCATTCTTCTATAATATGAGTTTTAATGAAGAATGGATCAAAGCATGTCTCCTCTGAAGCTGAGCATAACACACATAAAAGACAGAGGAAGTCACCAAAGCAGGTATGAAGCCAAATGGCAAGAAAATCTGTCAGTTGATTCTACATCCAACCTGAAAAGGTATGAGCATAAAAACTGAGTAGTAGCAGTCGGGGGCTGGGTGCCGGGTGATGATGGAAACATGTTTACACACATGCTTATTGCAAATGACTTTAGACCTCAGTGTGTACTACAGTCTCAGTTGCAGGCCCTCAGGGGACTTTCTTGGTGTGCTTGTGGGAGATAGTTATTATCAAATCATGTAGTCAATCTTACTTTCACAATGTTCAAGCATCTCAGAAAGACAAAAGGTATGCATAGGTATAGTCCATCCAGGCTCATTTGTTACAACTTGCTTTGGCCCTGCAGCTACACAGCTATTTTTTTCCTTTACTAATTTTACATATATATATAAAGGACTGAAGAAGAAAAACTGAGAAACAAACAGCTCTTCACATACTGACTTTGAACTCTCAAAGCTCTGAATCTGGCACTGAAAACGCCATACCTCTCTAAAGTCGGGCTGGCACTAGGGTTACAATAAAGTTCAGAAGACAGATAATTTGGTGGAATTATCTATTTGAACTATTTAACTTTTAAGAGATGAGGATTGTTCAGATGAAGAAATTAATAAAAAAGAGCTAATGATATGCAGAAATATTATAAACATATATTTGTTATAAATTACACTATAATGATTGATAGCTTTTGAGTTCTTAGTAGTTTCTTTTCTCTCTCTTCCCCTCCCCTTCCCCTCGCCCCCCCTTGTGTGTGTGTGTGTGTGTGTGTGTGTTTGTGTGTGTTAGCATGGTAGAGGTCCTAGTGAAAAACCATTGGTTTTCTCTTCTAATACTACGATTTCTGGAAAGCATAGACTTAATTGTACAAAACACAACATTATGCTGTCTGGCCCAATTACCCTGGTCCAATGATACAATAAAATTCTTGAGAGAGTGTTTTGAGACTCACCTGTGTTTTTGTGGTTAAGTTTCTCATTGAGTTTTCATATACTCATTCTGAAAGTTCTTTCCTATTTCCAGGTACATTTTTTTTTTTTAAAATCTAGGTACCTGTACTTTATATGTGAAAAATAGATAAATTCATTAAACAAAATATCAAATGACAAAAATGGGGGTTGAAAAACAGTATTTTAAGTTTTGGTTAATGGCACTGGCTTCAAATGGCTTGAAAGTCTTTAATGAAGACAGATCTTTATCATGGACTGGATTGAACTTGAGAGGAGAAAATATACTTCACACAGGACCAAGGAGGGAATGAGCAAGAACACGTACCAGCTGTTGGGGGTATGTAGGAGACAATGTGGGGTTGGATAATCGATGCTGTGCTTTGATGACATGCTTAGGTAAGATGCCTAAGCAGTCATCTTACCACCAGTGAGAAGACCCTGAAGTTCTGAGCCAAGCTAAAACATCGTTTTGGGGAGGAAATAATTGAGTTTATGTTTGCCTTAGCTTTTCTATTTTGATTGCTTAACAAAAAATATAAGGCTAGGGAATGAGAAGCTAAGAAAAGACTTAATCCTTCTTCAAAAAGATTTTGTTTTATGAATAAGAAGGTGAACTTTGAGTAAGTCAGGTGTTTAGGGTGTCGAGCCAGCTCATGAACCCCGCCTCCTTCTACACTGCAGGTTTGGTTTGCATTCCAACTACCCACAGTTCTGTCTGCAGAATCCTCTTGAAATGTATAGGGTCTTAAGCAATTACATAATCACTCACATTATCAGCAAGGTCCTTATGCCTCACATCTACAGTCTGGCATTTCTCTCAGATAGCTTAAAATTTAAGCTACCAAAAAATTTCAGTTCTGGAATTTAATAACAAAAGCTGGCAGCTTCTGCTTTACTGAAATAGAAAAGAAAAACATTTCAAAGTTGTTTGCCTCAAGTGTGGTGATAAAATAACAGAACATTTTTTGAATATGTTATTTTATTTGATTCTTATCATGGTTTTCTGAGGCAGTTGGGCAATTACTAGGTTTCTGGGAAAAAGGAAATCCAGAGTGGATGTTTCCTTTAGTCATTATGAAGAGGATTGGGAATAGTTCCCATCAGTCCCAAGTCTGTATGCATCAGGCTCTTCTACAAGAGTTCTGTTATGTGTCACACTTGGATATCATTTTCAAGCTGTTCCTATGCTTCCCTTCCTTCTCACAAATGGAGTCTCTAGTCATTCTTTAGATTTAAAGAATGGCACCATTATATAAATAATATCAAAAGTTAAATGTAGCAATTCTCTGTAGGTAAGTCTCACTAGTATAGCTAACCTGAATTCAAATAATTTTTGAAAGGTAGACCTCAAGGAGACTTGCTTGATATAAGTAGCTTCTGAGAGAGAAAAAAAAATAGGCTTTCTTGGGAGCTTCTCACGCAGTCAAAAGGCATCAGAAAGCCTCTTTAGAATAAAAGTTGCTAGAATCAGGAACAATTTGAAAGTACAAAACCAATTTTAGAAATTATTTTACCAAAATGTTAAAAAAATAAATAAAAAAGACATAACTTGCAGTCCTTGAATCATTTTGCGAAGTCTTTACTGAGTTTTATTTAGATAAGGGAGAAAGCAGTTGTTTCACATTGTAGTTGACCTCACATATAGCCAACCGAGATTTTCTAAAGCACTGTCCTTTGTCCTTTAAAGGTTATTTTCCTCCATGATTAAAAATGTAAACAGGCATGTGAACCCACAGACATATACACTTCATGTCTGGGTATTTGATCTTCTTTTTTCTTCTCTGTCTGTCTATTCACCCTCCATCTATCTTTCTGTAATAATATGTGGCATTTTAAGTTTAAATGTTATTTAAATGCAATAAAATATTTGGATAAAGATTATTTAGATACAAATAAACATTGAAATTCTTTTTGAGCTGATAACTTATATGTATATTTTACCATAAACATTTAAACCACCATGAAATAACCATATGCTAGTCAGATGGCAAAAAGTAAAAGTAAAGAAAACACTGTTAAACATAAAAAAACCTCACATATGCTATTATCAGAAATGTAAGGTTATACAATCATTTTGGAATGTTGTTTACAGTATCTACTAAGATAGCATATACAAGTGGTAAGATACATACTTCTGTATTTATAAACAAATAAGACTTCATCTCTTGGCAAAAATATAAAAGTTTTAATAACACAATTCATAGTAGCCCCACTTTAGATATTGTCCAAGTCCTTATTACCAGAATGAATGGGTAATGTACATTAACATCTAATAATGAGCTACTCTAAAGCAGTAATAGTGAACAAATCTGTGTGTCCTCCTCACATATATTTAAGACAAAGGAACCAAATGAACTGTATTCTTTTGAGCTAGTTCAGCTGAAGGGTGCTATGGAGTGCCACTATTGTCCTGCTTCTTCTTTTTCTTTCTTGAATGTTTCTGTTGATTTTTTGAGAATTTCTTACACTATATTTTGACTATATTCTCCCCCTAACTTTTCCCAGGTCTTCACAATCTCCTTATCCACCCAACTTTATGTTATTTTTTCTTTTTCTACCAATTCTCCACCCCCAGTCAATGGGTCCAGTTTTTGTGGGGTGATTACTCCTGGTGTGGGGGATGCCCTGGAGTCTGGTATATAGCAGGTGTTACTCAATTGAAGAAAACTGACTTCCCTCTCCCAGGAGCCATTAAATGCCAATATTAACCCAGCAGGAGGTAGAATTTCATGCCTAACTTCCTTCTTCCATACTGGAATTTTCTCTTTTGAGCCTAACAGGTCCATACATGCTGTCACAATCTGCATGAGCTCCTATGTCATCTGTTTTTTGTGCCTGGAAAACGTGATTTCTTTGAAGTCATTCACTACCTTTGGCTCTTACCATGTTTCTTTTCTTCTGAAATGATCCCGAGCCTTGAGAGAGAGACATAAGCTAGACACATCTCATTTAGGCCTGAGCACTCCATAGTCTCTGATTCTCTGAACAGTGAGCAGCTGTGGGTCTCTGAGTTACTTAAAGAAGCAGATTCTTCGATGAAGGCCAGTCAGTCGTTGACTTAAGGGGATATCAAGAAGTCATTAGGAGTTGTTTGAGTGCTCTGTCTACCTAGCAGGATAATAGTAGTGGGTTTTCCTCTGGAGCCAATGATTAATGTAGCTGTGTCATTTTCAATCTCATATGTAGGGTCAGGTATGGGTTTCCTCTTGTGCTCTGGGCCTTAAAGACTCACAAAATGGTAGGCTAATTCTGTAACATTCATTTTATCATTGCACCAGTGTGCATATCTTCCCAGGGCAGTAGAATGTAGCTCCCAGATTCACAGCTGGGTGAGACAAATAATTATTATTCTCCTACAGGAGCAAGCACAGTACCTTTTAGCCTTAGGAAAGCTAACCTGTAGAGATGAAGTTTTCAGGTCAGTATCAGCTAGATTCTCCATATTCTATGACTTAAGAAGTAGAGTGCTACCAATCAAGTTCTGTTGGGTAACCAATAACATTGGCAATTACTTGAATTTGTGGGTGATATATATAATTATATATATATAAAATATATATATATGGCAAGATTTTTTTCCCTGTCCAATCTATTTAAATACTAGTATAGCATGAGGTCTGTGACTGAACAGGGAAAAGGGAGGCAGAGCTAAGAGTTGCAGAGAGGGACTCAGGGAGAGAGAGATTGAGAGAGAGAGAGAGAGAGAGAGAGGAGAGAGAGAGTATCAAGATGGAAGATGAACAGGATCATTCAGAACCAGCATGACTTTAAGTAGCCATAGGTAGTTATGTAGTTATGAATATCTTATAGGGTTAGAAAAATTCAGGTAACTTGTCTAAATTGTGTGGGCATCTTGTGTATTGAGATTTTAATGATATATAAATCTGATGGTTAACTATAAGCATTAAGAGTTTTGATTTTACCGGGTTACTGGGTATTGTGATATCTAACCACGAGGTTGGCAGCAGGCAGAGGCATCCAACCATGCCAACATCTTGGGGTCCCTGGGCTGGACGGTCTGTGAGATGGGAACAGCTGTCTGGGGCCATGTGGTGTTGGACTTAGTGCCAAAGTGAACCAGAGCTGGGAAGGCTGCTTTGAGGCTAGCTGTGGAGGCAGGAGAGATGCCAGAGGTAGCGTGGGAAGTTTTCGGGTTCCCTTTTTAATATTTCCTGCTACACACAGACACAGACACAGACACAGACACAGACACAGACAGACACACACACACACACACACACACACACACACACACACACACACACAGAAGCATCTAGAGCAGTTAGTTTTCATGTATATTTTCTTCATAAGGCCTTTAGTGTCAGTTATCCTCCCCATATTCTCTTCTTTATGCTATGTTCTCAACTGAATAATAAAAATGATGAATAGATGTGTGTTTCATTTATGTGAAAAACATTATAATCACAGAGGCATTGAAAGGTGTCAAAGGAGCCATGTTAGAAAGACACAAACAAAGATTTTGGGAAGAGGTGTGTGTTTGTGCACACACACATGTGTGTGACTGTGTCTCTGTCTCTGTGTGTGCCTATGTGTGTGTGAGTATGTGTGCATCTGTATGTGCGTGGTGTATGTATCTCTGTGTGTATGTGTGTGTGTGTATGTATGTGTCTGTGTGTATATCTGTGTGAGTGTGTGTATCTGTGTGTGTGACTGTATCTGTGTATGTTTGTGTGTATGAGTGTGTATTCATCTCATTGTGTGTGTATGTGTGTTCCAAGTTTCTTGATAAAATACAGGAACATCAAAGCATGGTGGGAGAAGAAAGTCAAGGTAGGGCGAAAGAAGGAGAAGATATATATGGGAAATTAAACCTCATTTTTGCTCAATGTTCAAATGTCTCTAGAATTAGAATCCAGTGATCAGCCTTTCTTTTAAGTGTTAGGACTTTGGCCATCACTGAAAGCTGGTGATCCCTGGTACAAGCCTATAATCACCAACTATGGAGAGGATTAATTCAATTTATCAGATATGTCTTTCTTTATTATTTGTGATTTATACAGAAATATACATATACAAGAAGTACCCAGACTGACAACTAGCCACCAGAACAAGGTTATGGCCTAAAGTAAGAAAATAGAGAAAACATTACTGACTTTTGGAAAATAATGAATCTGTTCTCAGAAGCTAAAAAAGTTGAGGGAATATGTCACCACTTGAGAGAAGAGGAGATCTGAGAAGAAATCAAGACTTTTTCCCTCTTTTCAGTTTCTAGCTGGTCTTAAGTGATCCATAGATTTTGGAAGGTGTCTGCTGACCTTGATAAATGTAACTTCTGTAGGGATTCTGTTAGAAATATATGCTTCTATTTCATATTTTGTCTTTATTAGCTGAAACCTTGAAGTACATCTTGCTCCAATCTGCTCAGTTTCACCTTAGTATCACTGAAGTCCTATTTTAGCTCATTTTTTCCTCAAAGTTACACAGCCATTAGTCAATCAAAATGCACTTAGTTTTTGGTTTCATACAGAGACACACGGAACTTGAAATTTTTTGACCTGAAAAGTGATTTCCCCAGAGGTGTGAATTTTACCCCAATTAGGAAGCAAGAATATAAATGTGATCTCAGGACTATTGTTAAGGCAAGAACTCTTGGGGCCTCTTATAAACATGCTTTCCACTTGCGTGTTGATTCAGTTTCACAAAAGTACTTTCACATGTAATATGTTTTAATTAGCATCCAACCTATCACCCCAGAGACCTGCTTTCTCTGCTATGGAACCTGAACCCTGCGAGCATATCTGTGTCTCCTCTGCATCCTCTGCAATGCCTGCTAAGTAAGGTTATGATAACAGGATTCCTTTTAGGTCAGGTGTTCCATGTTATGTATTTCATAAATATTAGGAAGCCAAACAAAATTAAGAATTTTGGACAAAGAAAGATTTTTTACAGGGAGCTTAACAGCAATGCATATTTCTTTCATCTGCAGTTTGGTCACACGGGGAGTTAGCTCTCTTAAAAGTGATTTCTGTTCAATGAGTTGTTGTCCTTAGCAATGGGGCTCACTTGTCAGCTTGTGGAGGGCAACTCTTTGTCTTAACATCAATCTGAGTTATTTGAATGTTTCCATGGGAATCCATTGACCAAGATCCTAAACTCTTCTTCTTTACCTAACCTCTCTGTGTCTATAGATAGTAGCTTGGTTATCATTCACTTAACAGTTAATATCCACTTATAAGTGAATATATATCATAGTAATATTTCTAGGGCTGAGTACCACTCAGGATGTTATTTTCTAGTTCCATCCATTTGCCTACAAATTTCATGATGTCATTTTTCTAAACAGCTTCATTATGTAAATGTACCACATTTTCTGTATCCATTCTTCTGTTGAGGGATATTTAGACTGTTTAGAGTTTCTGACTATTATTAATAAAGCTGTAATAAACATGGTTGGGCAAGTATCCTTGTGGTATGATGGAACATCCTTTGGATATTGCCCAAGACTGCTATAGCTGGGTCTTAAGGTGCATTAATTCCTGACATTCTGAAGAACCGCCATATTGATTTTTCATAGTAGCTCTACAAATTTTCATTCCCACCTAAAATGGAAGAGCATTCTCCTTGCTCCAAATCCTCACCACCATGAGCTGTCACTTGTATTATTGATCTTAACCATCCTGACAGGTGTAAGATGAAATCTCAACATAGTTTTGATTTGCATTTCTCTGATGGCTAAGCATGTTGAATATTTTTAAGGTGTTCCTCAGCATTTGAGCATGGAGAAGTTAAGTTGGTGCCTACATGGAGCCTTTATCCCTATGTTCTAGTCTCTTTGGTATATGAAGGTATTCTGCAGGCTACCAATAGAGAAACAGGGTACTAACACAGCTCAAAAACCTTTGACCTACAATAAATCATGACTGTAAAATATTCTAGGGCAAGGATGGCACAGAACTTGTGGGAGTGGCCAACCAATATCTGATTTGACTTAACACCCACTCCATGAGGGGGAACCCATATCGGATACTGCCTGGGTAACCCAGAACCAGTGACCAGATAGCCCAGTGACATGGGGTAAAATAACAAATAAAATTGATCTAAAAAATCAATAAAATGATTCCTAATGACATTCTGCTATACTCATATATTGGTACCTTATCCAGTCATCATCAGAGAGTCTTTCCCCAGCAGTAGATGGGAACAGATGGATGGACCCACAGCCAGACATATGGAGAGAGAGGGGTGGGGGAACTAAATTGAATGTCTCCATCAAATCCCTCACCTTAGGGAGTTCAGGGAACCCCAAGGAAGATGAAGCAGAAAGAATATAAGAGCTTGGATGGGTGGAAGACACCATAATAACAAGGTCTTCTGAATCAACTAAGCAGGGCACATATGAGCTCAAAGAGAATGAAGACGAAACCATTGAGCCTACATGGGTCTATACCAGTTCCCCTGTGTACATATTTTACCTATTAGCTTAGTATTTTTATGGAACTCCTGACTATGAGAGCAAGTGGGTCTCTGACTCTTGCCTGCTTTGGGGACTTTTTTCCTTCTTTTGGATAGTCATATTCAACTTTGATATGATTAGTTTTTGCCTCATCTTATTATAGATTTTATTTTGTCATGTTTTGTTGTCTCTTAGAAGCCTGCACTTCTCTAATGAGAGACAGAAGGATAATGGATTTTGATGGGAGGGAAAATGGAGAGGAACTGAGAGGAATAGTAGGAGGAGAAACTACAATCAGAACTATTGCATCATAAAAGGATCTATTTTCACACTGCCCAACCTAATCTCAGGCTCAGGCACATGAGGATGAAGCACTAAGGGTAGAGCTGAGCAACTCGGTGAGCATGTGTGGGATGAGAACACGGTTTGCAGGGCAGTCCTTCACTAATCTGTCTTTAGTCTTCACTCAGGCAGGAAACAGTGAGCATTTGTTTTAGTGACTTGTTTTCATATCAAGTATTTTGAAATTTTATACGGTTTCAAAGTTATTGAAATCTTAGTGTGCTATTTGATATTGACTCTTGATGGAACCAGCTAATGTTATGTGAAAATATTAGCACATAAGTTTTATGGTTTCCTACCCCAAGACTATTGTTAGTGACTTTAATTATCAGTGATTGTATTTCTAAATTTAAGACGTAAAGCTTAAAGTATCACTATCAGAATAGACAATCTGGATATTATTTCATAATGAGGAATTATTGAAGGCTTTGTAGAAATGTGCTAGATTTTGGCTTCCTGTATAAACAGAAGATCCAAGAGAGACAAAAAACGTAGGGTTCAATCAGGATCTATAGTGTGAGCTACAAGGATAAGACACTCTGAAGTCCCAAAATAATACAGTAGAGAAGTGAGCGTGGGAGAGAAAAGTGGGTGTGTGAGCTGCAGCAAAGACAAAGTGAGCATTGATTTCATGTTGGCAATCAAGGGCAAGTGAACTGTGGAAGGTGCAAAAATGCTTTCAGCCTAGGGATTCAGGAGGATGGCATCCCAAGAAATATACCTCGTTTACTTAAAGATGAGAGGCTGACCTTCGGTGGTGAATAGGAGTCCTAAGTATGGGAACTGTCAATATTTGGGGTGGGTATTGAAATTTAGGAACATAGATGGGTTTTATAGGGGAAATAATTAAAGTAGGAGAAAAATCCATAGACTGTGTTTAGGACGGTGCCAGGGGACAGAGAAAATACATGGGGATGGGAGCAGAAGAGGTTTTACTGAGCTAAAAACTGAGAGCCTTGATGCAAGTAGCTGTTGAAAAATTGAGTGCTGTACAGGAAGACAGAGACCAGTAAAAGCCAATTAATTGATTTGTTGGCGCAAAGATCATTGCTAACCTTGAGACAGCAGTTTGTGGTGTGTGTGGAAATGTCTGTTGAGTGTTAGAGAAGAGGATTGGCGAATACCGGAAGTTCTAAGTGTATTTTATTTGTAAGGTTTGGCAGATGAAGGAAGCAGATAAAAACACCAAGGAGATCTGCTGCACTATTATTAATGTCAGATTGGAGAGAGCCCAGTGGGACACTGTGACCCAAGAAACTGGATGAGTCCAGGTAACTCAGCTAACACAAGGAACTGGAACAATGTCCCCAGCCTAGCCCAGCATCGAGAGTGGCAAGCCCTTTGCTTGGGCCAGTGCTTCTGGGAGCACAAAATCAGTATTAGCACAGAGACAGAAACCTTCAAACCTTCAGGGGTCTTGCTCGGTTGCATTTTTTTTTTGTTTCGTTAGTATTTTTATTTTTTTTTTTTGTTTTTTTTTTTTTTGTTTTGTTTTTTTGTTTTTTGTTTTTTTTTTTGGTTTTTCGAGACAGGTTCTCTGTGTAGCTCGAGCTGTCCTGGAACTCACTCTGTAGACCAGCTGGCCTCGAACTCAGAAATCTGCCTGCCTCTGCCTCCCAAGTGCTGGGATTAAAGGCGTGCGCCACCACCGCCCGGCACTCGTTAGTATTTTTTAATGAAATGTAACATTTACTTCAATAAAGAGATTTCAGATTGCTTTTGCCAGACAAATCTTAAGGTCTGTAATAAAGTAATCCATAGATAAAGATTGAGCTTGCCTATTATTTTACTTTTTAAAAAATGAGTTCTTTGAGAGTTTTGTACATGTTTTGATCATATTCTCACCCTAACATTTCAGAGATCTCCTCTGACTCCCTACCCATTTAAATTTGTGGTTTTTAAAAATTCTTCTTTCATATAGTACATTCCAGAAGAAATTTCTTCTCTCTCTCCTCCCATTCCTACCTCTCCACTAGATGCATTCCTCCTCCCTTTCCCTCAGAAAAGAGCAGGTGTCCCAGGGATATCAAACAAACACAATACAAGTCCTAATAAGACTAGGCACAAACCCTCAAGTCAGGGCTGGGTAAAGCCACCCAGTAAGAGGAAAAGTTTTCTAAGAGCAGACAAAAGAGTTAGAGACACCCCAGCTTTCACTGTTATGAGACCTATAGAAATACCAAGCTAATAACCATACCATCCATACAGAGGACTTAGTGTAGACAGGCTCTGTGATTTCTGCATCATTCTCTGGGAGCCCTATGAACCATGCTTAGTAGATGCTGTGGATTATGGTCTTCTTGTGTCCTTGACTCCTCTGCTTCTTACAATTATTTTTCTCCCTCTTCCATGTGGTTGACTTAGCAGGGGCTACATTCTTGGAGAAAACTGTCTCTCTCTATCCCAGCCACCTCATGGCTAGGTATGGGATTATGTAACCAATTCTTTTCTTTTTTCCTAGATTTGGCCTACCTTGGGCTGGCACAGGTTTTGTACATGCTGTCATAACTGCAATAAGAGCATATGTGCAGGTGCACTGCTGTTTCCAGGAGATATCTCCATGTAGTCATCCACCAACTCTGCCTCTTACACTCTTTCCATCCTTTCTTCCACAATGGTCCCCCAGCCTTAGAAGAAGTGGGTGTTGATGTATATATGTTCTTTTTAGGGCTGAGCATGCTTCAGTCTTTCATTCTCTGCAGTATTCTTTGCATTCTTTGCATTCTTGGCCAGTGGTGGGCCTCTTTGTTAACCAACATCTACTGCAAACAGATTCTCAGATGAGGACTGAGAGATGCCTTGACTTGCAAATTTCATAACTTCCTTTCTGATTTTTGTCACATTAAATTTACTCATAAAATAGTTCCAAAATATATAATTCTTCCCTTTTTAGCAGTGTGGTGAAATGCCTCTCTGAACAGAATAGTTAGCATTTATGATTCAAAATCATAATAACACAATATTATATTTATTTATGAAATCACACCATTTAAAGTGTTTAGGCAGTTACATGTAATTCTGAAGAACTGACAGAAGAATGGATAAAAAATGGGAGAACTTTTCTTTATTCCTGAAGAAACAACATACACAATAGAATCTGTGAAGGTCTCAATCTCTGTACTAATAATAGTCATTAATGTGACCTGGATAGTTGACCTAAATGGAAAGCTTGACATGGTTCATGCAAGGATAGGCTGTGGACACTCACTGGTTCCCCTCTTAATTGGGTTGTGATCTGGACTTTTAGCTTCCACCAATATCTGTAGGCTTTTCTAGAATATTGTAAATTGTTGAGTAAATTCAGCACTTACTGACCAGAAGTCTAGCTTGTTCACAGCTTATGGCTTCTAGTGTCAGATGCCTGAATCTAAAATGCAGAAGCATTTTTAAAAGGACAGTTGACCCCGCTGAGGCTCCCTGGGACTATCCTCAAGGACAAGGTTGAGGAAGGACTGGGATTCCCTTATAATCTTTAAGATGTTGACATTAATAATCAGTTACCTTGGTCATAGTTTTTTATTACAACAGTACAAAAGTAACAAAGATAACCTACAGTGTGATTTTCTACTATACAACTCATTGTCCTCTGACCCAGGCACATGGTATCCTTCATGTGTTGGCATCAAAATCAAACAAATTCATGTTATAGGACCTTCATTCTAAAAATTCCCAGTCAAAACCATTCTTATCCAATCATTTGTTGTCAATGTCATGATTTTCTTTGTTTTTTCAAATACAATTTACCAAAGTTGCTTTCATGTAAAAGTAACTATTGTCAGATGTTGCTGTCATCTTGGAGGCTTACTACTGAATAAGGTCACCCTTTCTAGTTCTTTCTGAACTCTGGCTGGCTGGTTCAACTCAGCTGTTTGGGCTCAAAACTCCTCTCCAATCTAATTCAAACTGTCTTCTCTCAGCTTCTCACTAAATTGCTCTACTTGGCCTTAAACTAACTCTGGCAATCTGTTCTAATCTTCTGGCTCCTTGTCATTCTCTGGCTCATTCTGTTTCTGTAAAACTCTTCTAGTAAAATTGCCAAATTCACCACCACCACTATCTGTGCCTAACTCAATCTCCCTCATTCTCTCTGTGCTTCTGTCTTAAATCACCTCATTTCCTGTCGCGCTTCTGCCTTGACCAGCAAGTAAGACACAACACGGTCGGATCCTTCTCAGTCAGCTTTATTGCAGGAACGACTCTTGACTTATGGACGTGGACATGGACGGGGACGGGGACCTACGGCAGGGGACCCCCAGCAGCAGAAACGAGCTGCTTATATATCTTCCCAAGGCGGGCTGGGTGACGTGTTCTCTCAGGATAGGTTAAGCTGCCAATACCTCATTAGCATAAGCCCGCTCGGGAGGGGCACAAGGCCGATGCATGCACAAAGGACTTGTTTACCAGTTTAGCTGAGCTGGCCACACTGGAAGCCAGCTGCCTACATCGTCAGGTGCTAGTCATAAGACTTTGCAACTGTACCAGGTGCTATCTTAAACACAGCTGCCTACATCTCCCCCTTATTTATTAAATTTAAAGTAGGTTACCTTTGGACCCTTCAGACCTTAGGCATCCCATACCCAAGCATGCTTGAACTCATTCATTAGGTGGTTGGCGAGAGGCAATCGAGAGCACACCTAGAAGGTCGCGCTAGTGCAGCAAGTCAGCGGTGGAAAACAGAGGTCTGAGCCCTTGTGCAAAGTGAAAGCATTGTAATGGGAAAGTTTATATTTCTGCCATACCCGCCTTCGTGCCTTTTTTCAGGGAGAGGTACATTTGGCACAAAACCTCTATGCACTCGGACATGCTTTCAGAGAATCTATCTTAGGATTGAGAACATCTCTAGTCGAGGCACTCCTCGCACTCCCCGCTTCAGAAACATTGAGGTGATGCTGTAGGAGCCTCATGAGTGTACACCCTTGGCAATGGTCAAGATGGTCAGGATCTAGGGATAATGCCTGGACGGCCATTACTGGGTCCAGAAAGCTCCCCACTATGCCTCCCTAAGGGAGGCCAGCCAAATACCTGGGGGAGTGCCTTCCTCCATGGCAGTCAGCGCCTGGTAAACCACAGACTTATGTCTAGCATGGTCACGGCACAAATGACACAGGAGTCAAAGGCAGAAACCACATCCCAGGAGAACAACGGCTTCCCAGATAATTACTCCCACCCATTCTTTAAAGAAATTGAGGGCATCCTTGACCCAAGTGGTGAGCCCCTCCAAAGTAATGGGATCCAGGCGGGTGCCATTCAGGGTAGCGATCTGCGACAGGAGTCTCCTGGATAGGTCCTTGCCTTCCTTCAACCAATTTCCTTTCAGGTACTCAGACAGGAGGCGGCTCTGATTGAGAGACTGAGAAGAGTTATATACCAAAGGAGTAATACACAGTCCCCTGAGAGAGGAGATGCAAGAGAGCTGAACAAGTTTATATAGGTTAGCCAGCAGGAAGAAAAACGGTGGTCGGATACACACTGGAGCAGGTTTAGTGGAATGGAGTGATTTGGGACAATACAGGGTGCATTACGAGCACAAGAAGTAGGGAAAAAGGTAGGGAGGACCGGGGAGTTAGATGGACTGGCATAGGCACTGGCCAGGTGCGTATGATGGCCCACAAAGGTATAAAGTCACCTGGTATCCAACGCAAATCCCTCTTTTATTTTAATGCCTCTTGCACGCATTAGTTCTTTTAAGGCACTTCTCACGGGCACGATGGTGAGTTCCCCATGGTTTCACTTTCTTGATTTGATGCTCACCAATACCCCAGAAAAAAACACAATTACAACACCTAGACCGACCCACACCAAACAAACACAAACAGCAAACACTAATATGATACTTCTAAGGTCTCTCGTGATTCAATTGCCACTTTACCATGGACCTATAACCATGGACCTTATGACTCCGCTTTACCGCGGACCTTGTGACGGCCCTCCTCACCGGGCACTTTCTATTGCAACAAATATACCTGTACCGCCGTTCCTAGCTGCTGAGTTCTGAATTCAACGAAGGCGAAGTCCTCGGGTCTCCGGACGGGCCACCATATGTCGCGTCTGCCTTGACCAGCAAGTAAGACACAACATGGTCGGATCCTTCTCAGCTTTATTGCAGGAACGACTCTTGACTTATGGACATGGACAGGGACGGGGACCTACGGCAGGGGACCCCCAGCAGCAGAAACGAGCTGCTTATATATCTTCCCAAGGCGGGCTGGGTGACGTGTTCTCTCAGGATAGGTTAAGCTGCCAATACCTCATTAGCATAAACCCGCTCGGGAGGGGCACGAGGCCGATGATGCATTCACAAAGGACTTGTTTACCAGTTTAGCTGAGCTGGCCACACTGGAAGCCAGCTGCCTACATCATCAGGTGCTAGTCATAAGACTTTACAACTGTACCAGGTGCTATCTTAAACACGGCTGCCTACAATTTCCCTGCCTTATTCTCTTGAGACTTGGTTGTATCCTATCCTGACTTATTCTCTTAAATCTTTCTCTGATTCATCACTTTGTCTCTCCCTTAATTAGACATCACTTTGAAACAGGGTTGCTTGATTCTACAAACTAACTTTATCTCCATTGTTTGGGATTAAAGGTTTATACTAAGGTTGTGTCTCAATTTCTAGCCAGCGGGATTAAAAGTGTGTCATTTCAGCCTACTCACATAGACCTAGAAGGTCTTTGGGTGTGATCCCTTGCCAGAGCAGCCATATTGCTGCTGCTGAATTAAAATTGCTCTACACTTTCTGGATCCTTCTACATAAATAAACTATGCACCACTTTTGACCTCATTGTGCTGTCTTCTTCATGTAAAGTATCACTAATAGCAAACAAATCTTTTTGGTTTCTAGTCCTCTCAATAAAATATAAATTCCATAACAGTCTTTCATAATTATATTTTTTTGTATCTGAATATCAAAATATTGTACCCTTCTGTATACAACAAACACCTAATAGAACTTCAAAATTAATTGGCAGAGTGTTGAAGAAAGTAGTATCCTGGATGAGTCAAAGGATCTTGAGCAAGATACAAATACAATATACAACAAATAGGAAGTGTATGCTATAACTGCAGTAAGACTGGGAGTCTGAGAAAAGATCTGGATCAGCATATTAGTACTATATTGCTACCACATAAATTATTCAATAAAAAATCAGTAGATTAAAACAAACAGAATTTCCCAATGTCACAGACTGAAGGTCAGAAATATTAAAGCAACTTAATTGAGTGAATCTGGCAAATAGTCCTTGATCAGGTTGAGCCCAAGCTATCAAATAGAAATATAATCAGCTCAGAATGGCTGACAAATCTATTTTCAAGCTTTCTCTTAGGTTTGTTACCAGGGCTTTGGCTTTCTTTAATTATTGGGTAGATACCTTAGTTCCTTATAGCATGAGCCTCCCCTTAAGCCTCTTCAGAGCACTCTGCCTTCCCTTAATCTGTGAAAAACATCAGTGAAACATCTGTGAAAGAAGACTGACAGAAAGAAAAAAGCACTTAATTTGGAAACTGCAGTATTTTTTAACCTATTTCTAGAAAAGGCATACTATCACTTCTGCTATGTGATGTAGAAAAATACTGGGAGATGTGAACACCAAGAAAGATGGATCATTTGGAGCCACATTGGAGGCTGACTTTCATGGAGTACATGTTCTGAGTTCAGCAAAGGGCAGACTGATTTCAAGGACCTTTGAAACATTAAAGGAAAATGTCAAGGATGCCATGGTAAGGACAGTAAAGCAAGTGGAAACAGATCAAGAAAACATTCTAATTTAAACGTGTTTCAATAAACTCATCATGATTAGTTACTTATGAACTTGAAATCTAAAACAAAACACATGGAAATTGAAGTCTATCCATCTTTTCTTTTACCAGTCTTTTGCATGACTTTTAAAGATGTTTGTGAGGGAGAAGGCTCAACAAAACACTGTATTATGAAAAAAAAATGAAGAAAGCCATTACTTGGTGTATTTTTTAAAATTCAAAAAAAGAAGAAATGCTTAATATATATGTGTATTAAAGTTTAGGGAAATGTTTCAATTCATAAATAATAGCTAAAATTTAACCACATAATTAAATCAACAATTAATTCAACTAATAGCACATTTGCCTCTTGTCCTGGTTGGGGAGCTGGAAATTTCTTGTATGTATGTCACACAACTCCCCCATGGACCTTGTTCCAAGCACTTACTACTGAAGGATTCACACATGAAGCTGACAGTTCAGTAGTAACACTGTGTTTTATGGGTGTAAAGTTTGAAACTTTCCTATCCACTTCTTTTGTAGAAGACTATAGATTGATAACTCCATTAAAATTTACCCAGTAGGACTAGGAGAACACTCATAAGACATAGTCCACATCTGGGAAGGTCTCACTTCCTGGCAGAAAATAAAAGTCCTTGGTGGATCCTGCTATGTCTCTACCCACTGAAATGCAAATGTCTTGTGAAATTTAGTGACTTACACCATTGAAGATAAGGGGATTTTATGCTCAAATAATATTATTTTAAATACAAAGACTTCTATATTAATACTTATTTAAGATTTGCCAGACATTTTCCAGTTGTGGATTTATGGAGAAGAAATCACAATATTTAGATCTTTCTTCAAATGAGACAGTAAGCCTTAAAAATTGGTGTAAGTCGAAACACAGACTAGAATTAGTGGCATTGTGCTGCAAAGTTTCAGATTTTGAAATGGGTTTCCTGCCTTGTATACAAATTAAAACACAAAGTACTCACATTCTTTATTAAAGGCTTTTGGAGAGTTTTTGTTGTATTTCTTCAGTTTGACTTCTAAGTAATGCAGACTTGACAGACTTCTGTGTTTTCTGTTCATGGCACATAGTGTCACAGGCAATTCTGAAGAAATGATGGTCTACCATAGCTGGTAGAGGGTGTTCTGTTGAACTCCCACTTTTTTTTTTTTTTTTATTGGAAAATTTTTTATTTTTTACATTTCAGATGTTCTCTCCTTACCCCATTTCCCCCCTCCCTCCCAGGAACTCACCATCCCTTCCCCCTCCTCCTGCCTCCACGTTGATGTACCCCCACCCACCCTCCCCGTACCTCACCTCCCCACCCTCGAATATCCTCCCCCACCCCACGACGTCCAGCCTTCATGGGACCAAGGATCTCTTCTCCCACTTATATATAGCTCCCTTGCATATATAGCTGGAGCCTTGGGTCCCTCCCTAAGCGCTCCCAGGCTGGTGGTTTAGACCCTGGGGGCTCTGGTTGGTTGGGATTGTTGCTTTCCTCATGGTGTCACGAATCCTCTCAACTCCTTCAGCCTTCACTCTATCTTCTCCATTGGGAACCCCATGCTCAATTTAATGGTTAGCTGTGAGCATCTGCCTCTGAGTATGTCAGACTCTTGCAGACCTCTAAGGAGACAGCTATATCAGGCTCCTGTCAGCATGTACATCCTGACATCCACATCAACCTCTGCCTTTGGTGACTGCACATAGGATGGATTTCCAGGTGGAATGGTCTGTAGATGGTCCCTCCTTCAGTTTCTGTCCTGCACTGTGTCTCCATATTTGCACCCTTGAGTATTTTGTTACTCCTTCTAAGAAGGACTGAAGCACCCCCTACTTGGTCATCATTCTTCATGAGCTTTTTGTGGTCTGTGAGTTGAGTCTTGGGTATTTCAGGCTTCTGGGCTAGAATCCAGTAATCAGTGAGTGAATACCATGTATGTTCTTTTGTGATTGAACTCCCACTTATAAACACCATGAAACATCACATAACAAGAACAGTAACAACTTTGCGTGCAGAGTATCAGAGGTTGCAATTTCTCTTATTATATTAATAAATGTGTTGAGTATTCATTCATATTTACAATTTTAATATTCTCAAGGCCAAGACAGTGACCTAGAAGTGTGTTGAAAGCCAGACTTCGTTTGTGAATGAATAAATGTTTTGAATAAGTCTTATTTCAAGGCAGTAAATTGTTGAAAACTTTTTCATAGCAAAAGAGATGTCATATTTCAATTTTTGCTTTAGTAGTCAATATAAGGGAATGATAGTATTTATTGTTACCCTTCCAATTATCTTGATAAATATTAAAGGTTAACATTAAAGACAACAAAATTTTGAAGCAGAAACTTCCCTTCAGAATTGTAAACATATTCTGACATGGCCTCAGACATCAGAGTTCTCTGTGAGTGCTTGGGTGATGTGGCATCTCTAAACAAGTTCCTCAAAGATTTTGAGATATAAACATGAAACTCACTATACAGAAGTGTCAAATGTCAATTTAAGAGGACTCTCCTTTTTGGACCCTGCGCTAGATAAAATGTCACAGTAGTAGCTTTTGTGGATTTCTTTACCAAAGCAACCAATATGAGTAAGCCTAGTAGGAATATTATATGTTAAGAGACTTCATGCCAGTCTTCTCAGTAGTTTCCTGAAATTGATTTTAAGCTGGACCAACTAGGCAGGTATAACACTGTGCATTTAATCTTTAAAGTCATATACTAAAGTATCTAGCCCTGGGCTTTCATCTCCAGCAACAGAAAAAAATATCTAATGTACAGGGAGGAGTACAACATGGCTTGGGGATAACACTTTCTCCTTGATATTTTTAAATCAAATTTCTTAATTTTCTATATTATTTTTAATTTTCATTCCATGGCAAATACTGAAAATCACAAAGCATTTAATGCCTGATTTTTAAAGATCACTGGGAAAATGGAGGTTAACACTTACAAAGTACTTTCTTGAGTGCATAGATGGGATAGTTTCTTAAGTGTCACGGGTCATTTCCACCTGACCAAATGATGAAATGATGGTCCATATTTTATTCAATGCTTAAAAATCTAGTTCTTTACTGGGAGCAACCCAGTGTACCTCATACTGCATGCTAAAGAGGTTATGGTGACACCTTTGCTCACAGTATGTAACATTCTCCATGAGCACAAGCAGCCTGTGGCCTATACACCCTGCCCAAGAAGATATGTTAGCTCTATTAGATGAAACATGCTACATCTTTCTGCCCTTTGATTGTGGTGTCCTGCTAGTATCCCAGTCTGATAACTTATAGAAGAAGATGTTTATTTGCAGTGTATAGTTTCAGGGAATTAGAATTCATGACAGTCATTGCAGGCAGTATGGCAACAGGCAGTCAAGCATGGTTCTTGGGTAGTAGCTGAGAGCTTACATCTTGAGCTACAAGCACAAGCTAGAGAAATCTCACAGGGCATGGACCTTTGAAAGTTCAAAGATGACCATTCACACTCTTAGGACTCCTCAAAAAGCCCCAATTAATTGGAAATCAAGTATTTAAACATATGAGCCTACAAGGGTCATTCTCATTCAAACTACCACAAAACTAGTAGGTAATAGTTATAAATTTTTATTCTACAGTAGTAGGGAAGATATTGAAAATGTCAAGCACAGGATGACAATAGCAAACTTAGATCCCAATAAGACCATTATAGCTCTGGTCTGAGTGCAGATTTGAGTCGGAAGGATAGGTGTTGAAGAGAGAATTGAAACAATGGTGGTAGCAAAGATGAGAATGGTAAAAATCGATGTGGTCTGAAAAGGCAAATTTTAAAGCATGTTCTGAAGGTAGCAACAATAATTATAGACAGACTAATGGTTTGTGTCAAAGATGTCTTCCAGTGATATTGAAATGCTCTGTTGAACCTAAGGGAAGATTTGTGTTGATTGAGTTTTGTCCATTCATTTATATGCCAAGTTCATCACTACTTTATACAACCCATAATGCTGCTCCTTTCCCGCTGAGGTAACTTTCCAGAACTCCTCAGTGGACGGATTTTCAGAACCCATTAAAATGACTGCTCAGATAACAGAGCCAGAATCCCTGCTTACCGTGTTTTTTCAGCTGATGTTGACATTGGTCATGTTCCAAGTTATATTATCCAGGATATTCTTTTTAGCAGACTGTCATTTCAGTATGTAAGTGATGAGTGTTATGCTAGCTCTTGTATGTTACATAGTTTTGTAGGTTATTTCTTGACTCTTTATGGCTGTCTTATAACACAATTCCTTTTATTAGGACAGTTCTATCATTCAGAAAAATAAGCGCTTGAAAAGTTAAAATATTAACACAAGATAATCATAGTTACAAAAGGGAGGAAGAGAAGTTGTACATTATGGTGATTCTAAAAGCCCCTGGGCATTATAATTACATTGAATTAGTTTGTTGGTTTGCTCTTTCATATAATTTTCTCCAAGTTAGAGTATGTCTGCTTCACTTTTAAGTCATCTTGTTGAAGTTAACAATATTAGGAATAACAATACTTATTTATCTCTATGTTTATTGCAATGCTATAAACAACAAAGTCATGGAACCAACCAGTGCACATATAGATAAAGAAAACATTGTGTATATACATGTTAGATAGACTTTGAAAAGACCCTGTTTTGTTATTTAAAAACAATAGACAAGTACCAGGAGTTTTGTTCATATGGTAATGTTAGATTTTCATTTACATATGTGTTGGTCATCTAGAAAGAGGGAAATATTTTAAGAGGTAAGAGAAAAGAAAGAATAATGGAATGTATATGGCATGGCAGGGGGACTAGGAGGAGGGTAAGAATGAGAGGGTGGTAGAGAAGTGCATTAGATGATGAGCAACAAGAACAAACTCAAAGTGCCAGAATGAACCTACTACTTCACTTTCAAAGTATAAGACAACTAAAAACAGAAAAATAAAAAGAGATATATTATACACATTCTCATTAGATAAATGGAAAGTGCATGGTATAAAATACATGTGAATTAGCTTGATTTATCTATTCCACAGTGTGGAAATATTTCAAAGTATTATATATGATAAATATATACAATTTTGCTTGTCAATTACAATAGATGGCCAAAAGGCAAAAATGTTTTAAAAATATGTGTACTTCCTTGTATACACACACACACACACACACAACACAGAAGAGAGAGAGAGAGAGAGAGAGAGAGAGAGAGAGAGAGAGAGAGAGAAACAGAGAGAGAGGGAGACAGAGACAAAGAGACAGAAAGGAGAGAGAGAGAAAAAAGAGAGAGAGAGAAAAAAGAGAGAGAGAGAAAGAGAGAGAGAGAGAGAAAGAAAGAGACAGAGAGGGAGAGAGAGAGAGAGAGAAAGAGAATATGCTTTTCAGAGTTACATTACTGGTGGCTAAGGGCTTACAGTTATTTTAAGAAATAAAACATCTGCTTGCTCATTTACAAAAATGAAATACCTAGTGTGATGGATTAATATCCAGTAAATTACTAATAAAAAAGTACTCTAATAAGTGTTTATTTCCAAATAATCCAGTTTTCATGAGGAACTGGTATGGGGCTAATTGTAGATGACAATATTGAATTGGCTACTCCATTTGTGAGTGAAGAACATTGAGTAACTGGACTGATAGGATAAAGTGACATTTTCCATTGGGCTGCCCACATTCTAAATTGTACTGTCTTAAACTCCTGATGGGGTAATTTACATTATGAGCTATCAAAGCTCTGTTACACAGGTATTTTCTTTTATTATAGAAAATAAATTTTAGAAGTAAAAATCATCTTTGTCTTTATGTATTTCTAAAGATGTTTGATTTTACATTTTAAAATTTACTGCAAATATTGCACAGATAATGATGGTAATGCACTTAGCCCATAGTTCATTTGCCTTCCTTTCATTATGAGATGAGGTTTAATATAAACTTTATGTTTCTTGGAAGAAAATCATTATTACTATGAAGTTTGTGATGATGATGATTATGTAATGTTTTTAGTATTTTCTTCCTTTCGAAGATAAAATGCCTGGTGTATATATCTATTCTCTCTCTCTCTCTCTCTTCTCTCTCTCTCTCTCTCTCTCTCTCTCTCTCTCTCTTCTCTCATTGTGTTTGACATCTCTTTATAATTGAGTTTCTGTATAGTTGAAGTTGACATTGAACTTCTGATCTTCAACATTCTTACTTTAGGATTCCAATAGAGCAGCCTGAGGGACATTAGGATTCTTTCATAACAACTTTGGAATGGCAGTTATGATTTTTTATAGCTTAGGGAACAGGGAGTGTGTTGGTTTTTACATTGTATAGCTCACACTTACCTAAGCCTTACCACATGCCAGACATGTCAAACTATTTTCATTTTACACATACAGGCACTGTTCTGCTTTGCATGTATAATCACTGTACTGTTTTGTTTTATATATAGATGCACTACTCTGTTTTACATATACAGACTCTAACCCAATTGTTTGACAGTTACAGGCATGATTCTTTTTCCACATACAGTCACTAATCTATAAATTACTTCACTATTGCATAGACGACTTTACTTAAAATCCATGCCAATTCTAGGAAATACATAAATATTTCAAGGGCAAAAACATTACAGTCAGTAACTCTGTCATAAGCCTGTGATCTGTAGAATTCTGTAATCTTTTCTGGCTGGAAAAAGTTGTGTTGGATTCCATGTTCTGTTGCTATTGCCTTGAAATTTTGTACAATTTTAAACTAGTAATTATGCCTGAGGGCCTAGGAGATGAGTATTGTGTTCTCACAGGTAAAAGGAAGAGGAGCAAAAGGAGATATCATTAAATCCAGCAAATTATGTAGCTGTGGAAACACTGAAAACTTAGGTTTGTCATTGTCTACAGCATGTGGTCTGACCATAAACTCCATGTCATTCACCCTGTACTATACAGCTAATCCACTATGATTCACTTTCTGAAACCTGCTCGATGTCAGCAGAATACATTCATGTTTGACAGAATTCTTGTAGGCAAATTGTTTCATTGAAAAGATAAGAAAACTGAGGAGCTTGGAGGTTAAGAAACCCAAAGATCAGACTTTCCAGTCTAACACTCCAAGAAACATTGCCTTTCTTATTAATCTTTGTATTTTCCTAGAAGCCCCATTAATAGTGAATGTTGTACCTGAAGATTATCAGGAGGAATAAAGACAAATGTAGTCAGAATATTATTTTTTGCTTTGCAAAATTAAATTTTATAATAGTACAGCTTTTAAAGTAATTATCTATTTTTGTTATTGTTTCAATGAACAGGATTATCATTTTGCAATGCATGTGTTTTTTCTAAACTCTGAGAAACTTTTGTTACTTTTCTCTATGCTACAATTTCAGATTTGAGTACTGAACGCTTTAAAAACAAACTTATTAATAAGAAATTTGGGGCTTATCTTTTACTTTCTTTAGCATTTTGACAAACCTAGACATGATCTGATTTTCATTCTGTGGTTAGAATTGCATTGTGGACTTGTCCAGGGTAGGAGATAGCTAATATAATCAAACAGCTCCTGCTCCCCATTTAAATGACCGTGCCTTCAACATTGCTAAAATAACTTTATTTCTAGTGAAAATTTTTCATTATTTAGAAGTATTAGTTTATCTATTCCTAATAAAATAACTCATTTTTTCCCCTATATACCTGTTTTAAGATGGGCTGATTTTACTCTTTTGTACAGATTTGCATTTCTCCCCATGGCAGACTTTTTGCCAGGACTTAGACTCAGAGATGAATCAAATCCAGACCCTGCTTTTCATAAGCTCACTGGAACATATAAGCATATAAGCAGAGAGAGTAATTCCATGGGAGAACACAGAGGATTCTTAGGGAAGCAGAGGCAGGGGCATGGAGTGCCATCATGCTTAAATCATGTTGTGTGGGTAGGTATGGAGAGGAGCTGGAGGAGCATAAATTTATTTTATCTGGTTGGTGATGGTGAGGCCAGCAAGTTTGAGTCAGGGAAAATTAGGCTGCAGATACTTTCTGTGCTGGCACATGTTATAGGTTTATAGTGAGCATCTATGCATTCTTGTGCCATCACAAACCATACAGAATCACATGAACAAAGGCAAAATATTGCTACATCCTCAGATAGAATCTTTTATTTAAGTGGAAGTATAAGGAGATATAGAACTAGGCTTTTTATTTTATTTTTAATTTACTCTCCAACCTATTAGATTACAGGCTAGGAAAACTGGTTACCAAATTAAAAAAAAAAATAGAGATGTTTATTAGACATGAAATTATTTATTCTGGTATGGGGTTATATCTATTCAACTTAAGAGGATTTTGGTGTTCTTCTTGAGTAAACGATAGACCTGTTTTTGCTGACTCATTTTATCCAGTGCCATGGCTTTATGTGTTCTACACCCATGCATGGAATTCTGCATTCATATCTGATCCAGAACTCACTCCTGGGTTGCAGAATGCATGTCAACAATTTCCATTTGGATGCTCTTGCAGTCAGTAAACAAGTTCAGAATCTAGCCCCAAGACATTGTTCCTCAAGCTTCTTCCTTAGGCACCCTAGGCCTTGGTAGCATGCATAATTGCTTATTTACATACTTGACATTTAGCACTTCCTTCCCCTCTACTTAAAGTCTGATATTCCTTAAGCTCTCTCATTAATTTTAGCCAAATCTCTTCTGCTATGAATTCACACAGAACTGTCAAGGACTAGCTTTGGCTTGGAGAGGTGTTCTAAGAGAAATGGTGTCTGGGAGCTGAGAAACAAATGTCTTGAAGTCCATTTGTGGGTCCAAACTGATGGCCTATGTTCTACTTGAGACTTCTTTCCAGTTTGTGCTCTCTCTCTCTCTCTCTCTCTCTCTCTCTCTCTCTCTCTCTCTCTCTCTCTCTCTCTCTCTCTGTCTCTCTTTCTCTCTCTCCCTCTCTTCTGCCCAAGATAGCTATTGTTATTATTTTAAAAAAAGAGAAAAACAACGGCAGAGTGTTCCAGGAGGAGAAGTTTATTTAGGCGGAGGGAAGAGAGGAGAGGGAGAGCAGAGAAAGGTGGAGGTCGGCCATGACCATGTGGAGGGGGGAGGGGAGAGGGAAAAGGGTCAGATACGACCTGCAGGCTTGGGGTCAAGGGGCAAGAGAGTAAGAGAGCCAGGAGGGGCCAGACAGCCCCTTTTATAATAGTGGGCAGGGCTACCTGGCTGTTGCCGGGTAACTGTGGAGGTGGAGTTTAACAGAATGCTAACAGCTATTTATTTATAAAACCTCTCTAGATAGTTCTTCTCTTGTAGAGCAAAAAGCCCAGTCTTTTATTTTACATATCAATTCAGTCTTTACCCCAGGCTCCCTTTTGATTAATCCATGAATCAGCAGCTCATGACCTAGCCGATTCTTAGAAAGAGGCAGCAAGCACAAGCGCAAACTATAAGATAGCTGAATGGAACCCATCCCTGAAATTATCCAAATTATCTTTGTCCTAAAATGACCTTGAACTCAGGACTCCACCTGTCTTTGTAAGCATAAACAAAAAAAATGTAGTTGAGTGGGAGCATGCCCAGCAATCACCACTCCTTAAATCTTTTTTTTTTTTTTTTTCAAGACAGGGTTTCTCTGTATAGCTTTGGCTGTCCTGGAACTCACTCTGTAGACCAGGCTGGCCTCGAACTCAGAAATCCACCTGTCTCTGCCTCCCAAGTGCTGGGATTAAAGGTGTGCGCCACCACCACCCGGCTTCCTTAAATCTTTTTAATCTGCTTCCTTAGTACCTTTCGGACAAGCTGGGTCACAGAGCAACTGCTTCTGTTCTATTATATATGTGAAGCTCTTTATACAATTTATATTGCATCCTCATATTTTGCATAGTTGAAAAATTATATATTTTTGAATTCATGTTTTCAGTGTTCTTTCCCACAGTCTTAATTGCTGTCCTGAATGTCACAGCATTCTGCCATTTTGCTGAGACATAGGCACATCCTCACCTCCTGGACCTGGGCTATCTATGATTTACCTTGACAGAAAGGACTACACTTGAAGAAGGAACGTGAAAATATGTATACTATCATACAAATAAGCTTTATTCCCACAACAACCATTAAGATGAGTTCCAAATTCCCTTAGAAGATGGAATGGGTCTGTCTCTAGCATGCATTCAACTTTACCTCAGTCTTTACTTGGGATGAAACACATGCTGAGTCCCATACCTAAATGCATTTCTGTAGAGACTACATGGTTTCTGTTCATCTTCCAGGACTCTGAATATTATTTCTCTAGTAAAGGTATCCTTTACATGCCACTATAATACTTCCTTGTCTAAGAAACTTATTAGACTAATTATTGATTATTTCTTCACTGTCTCTTCATCTGTCTCTACACAGATTATAGACTTCTTGAGGACCATGTTGTACTTGTCATTCATCTCTATTCCTACTTTCTTTTTTTTTTTTGTTTTTTTTTGGTTTTTTTTCGAGACAGGGTTTCTCTGTGTAGTCCGGGCTGTCCTGGAACTCGCTCGGTAGACCAGGCTGGCCTCGAACTCAGAAATCCGCCTG
The DNA here is from genome assembly GCA_021653895.1 of Mastomys natalensis. Classification (NCBI taxonomy): domain Eukaryota; kingdom Metazoa; phylum Chordata; class Mammalia; order Rodentia; family Muridae; genus Mastomys; species Mastomys natalensis. The sequence goes on along the minus strand of JAJTUV010001590.1, from coordinate 132,040 downwards.
CCTCTGCCTCCCAAGTGCTGGGATTAAAGGCGTGCGCCACCAACGCCCGGCTGTATTCCTACTTTCTAATACAATGCTTGATGTTCAATACCTATTTAATACATAAGCTAATCAAAGCTTTAACATTGCCAGCTTGGAGACTGTGCACCTTAAAGCTAGCATTTGCTAGATACACCCAGAACCTTTATCTTGCTTTGCATGTCTTGTTTCTTCCATTTCCTATCCTGACACTCTCTTCCTACAACATTCTCCTCTTAGTACTTCCACTCTGTTCTGAAGATCTGCTCTTTGCTCAAGGTCTGAAGTGGTTTCCATTGAAATGTCACCCAATAATGGAGCAGGGATCAGCAGAGGTAAGAGTTGAAGTTTGTTGGAGCATACATCTGAATCTCTTCCAACATGCTCTGATGCTTGCTGCACATAGAATTTCTTTAAATCTCTTGCATTAAGTTTAAAGTAAATTTTTATGTTACCTTATACAGACTCTGTATTTATTTTACAATTAAAAGTGGATGCTGAATATTACTTTGTAACTTGCACATTTACCCTAGAAGCTCTGATGTAGATTTATTTAAATATGAGCAGGTACTTTATTTGAGTCAGGTGAGATTGATAGCAGTTCCTTCTTTCCTCATAATAAAGGGTCCCTAAACATCATAAGGTCCTACCTCCTCACCTTTCCCTTGGCCTTGCTCTGATTGGCAGTGCTTCTTGGTTTCTTATACCCATCCCAATTTCACTTCTAGAAGGTCTAACATTTGTATTTTGTATGAAAAAAAAAATTCTTTATTGTTCTATACTGTGCTGTAACTGTCCCCTGTACTTTTTTTTTTATGCTGTGAAATGTCTGGCATCTCTGGACCTTGGCCTCTTGCTGCTTGTAGCAGAATAATCATAGAAAGAAATCAACTCCTTATCATTATTTTTTTCTTAATACCCTGAGGTAGTGACCCTTCTTCCAGTAGAAAATGAGTTTGTCCAGAATTTTCTGTCTCATAATAATAGGTTTAGATGTAAATATTTTTTTTTGTTGTTTACTGATAGCTCTATTTATTAGAAGCCTCTGTATGCCCTGCAGTATTCTATCTGATTGGGATACAATGATGAACAGACCATTCCTTTGGAATCTATAGTGCTTTATTTTTCCTTTCGCCTCACTTGTTTTACATGCAAGCTTCTAAGGGGAACAACATTGTTCCCAATGCACCATTAAATTGTCCCCAGAATGACCTGATCCTTTCTTGTTAAAAAAATTATAAAGGCATTGCTGTTTGTTCCTTTGTAATAAGGAACAAACATTTATATGTGAGGGCATAGTTGAAAACATTGACTAAAGTAATAATATATTGTAATCTTTTCTCTGAAATCTGAGCAGCCAGTAATTAAAGAACAAAATATTAGCAAAATACTAACATCTAGAGGAATGACTCCATTAGTGCGGTGAGTGTAGATCTGGAGAAAGAGTAAAGGGTTTTAGGACAGACATTGGGAAGAAAATCTGGTGGGATAAAAACCTTTCTAATCAGTTCAGGAGGGAGCTCAGTACAGGAGACTAAACCTGTAATCCTTAGAAGATTTAGGACCAGTCACAGAAAGTTTGTCTGCAAAAAGATTGGTCTCCTGTTTCATTCACATGTAGGTATATCATACTTAAAGACACTGCTGAATGCTACCAGTAGCCAAAATGTTCCACCAAATTCACAAATGAAGCAGCTGGGAAAGATAGGTAGAGGAGGGTTTACTGTTAGTCTTACTCTTCAGGAGAACAAATGCATAGATATTTGAAAAGAAAGCAGGATGACAAGACCAAGCAGCTCAGTCAGCCAAACAGGGTCTCAAGGGAGGGAGTGAAGACTGAAAGAAAAAGACAATTAGACAACATTATAACATGACTCCAGCCAGTGCTGAAGCTGAAGCGGGATTATTTTTCTCCAACCTGCTTTTATACCATTCTAAGAACATTCAAAGAATAAGGTCAGTTCTAGGTCAAAAAACAAACAAGGCAATAAACAAAGTCCTCTGGTATTCAGGGACTTATCAAGATGATCAAGACCTTGAGCCCAATTCCTTGTCCTACCACAATGTCAAATGCCTGCCAAATTCCTAGAAAGTCGCTCCAAAAGCTCTCCATAGTAATGCAATGTCTAGCATTATCATAAAATGTTAGTTTTTCTTCTTATCCACAAATGTTATGTGCAGATTTCAGAACTTCCAATGGCTACAAATATACCATTCTACATATACAACAGCCTTATAAAATCTGTGCATGTTATATTAATTTTCACAATAAACATGACATCATCATTATGATTGTCATTGTCATCTCCATTTCCAAATGAAGTCACTGAAGCACTAGAAAAGAGTGCATTCATGTTATAGATAACTCAAGAATTTATAGATTTCTGTCCTACTTAGTAACTATGTTTGGTTTTTGTTTTTTTATTGATAAACTGCTGATGAACTCAATACTGTCAAAGTTATGCAGTTTTCCAGATTGTTAAAAAATATTTATTTTATGTGAGTACATTGTAGCTGATTCAGACACATCAGAAGAGGCATCAGATCCCATTTCATATGGTTATGAGCCACCATGTGGTTGCTGGGAATTGAACTCAGGACCTCTGGAAGAGCAGTCAGTACTCTTAACAACTGAGCCATCTCTCCAGCCCAGTTTTCCAGATTTTTAAGATTTTATTTTTAATTGTGTATATGTGTGTGTGTGCATGTAAATGAATGTTGTAAGACTCTGGCGAGCCTTAGCTTACTGGGGACCCACTGAGTGCACCATGCGGAGCCAGGAATCAATGCAAAAAGACAGAGGATTTTATTCTTCCAACACGTTCAGGTCGTCCTGCACCCGAAGGAGAGGCAGCAGTCCCAGGCAGCCCGTTTTTGGCCAGTTTTTATACAGTTTTCAGGGGTAGAGTACAGAAACAGCAATTAGGCACACTTGATTGGCAAACCAGTGTGACTTTTAACAGATTGGTCTTTAGGGAATGAGGTGGCAAGGACTTCCCTTGCCTGTGAGTAGCCAATAGTCTGTCCTGTGGAATATGCCCTGATCTGCAGATCAGTCCTCTCCCCTGTTGTCTGTTAATTAGCCTCTCCCTTTGGGAGGGCCAAGTGTCCTATGACCTTTCCAAAGTTCATGAGCTGACTTCTTCATTCACCCCTTTTCTTTGTGCATGCTTCAGCCTTGAAGCTATTGTGGATAGTTATGCAGCTCATATCCCTGGTCGCCTGTACCTAGCTTTTGATATCTTTGTCTCAGGACCATCAACTGTACTGTACCTATGCAACCTTTAATAAAAGCAACTAAGCTATTCAAAATGTGAGGGCCAAAATTCAGAGGCAGGAACAAAATTGTCAGGGTTTCGGACAATGTAGAAATCAAGGTAGTAAACCAAGGGGAATTAGTTGTTAAACTAAGATTCAAACCATCTTTGGGCTTGCTCCCTCTCTGTCTTTCTCTTGGCTAGTCCCTTCTGTACCTTTGCCATTCAATCCTTAACTATCTTCCTCCCACCCCTGAATGGTTTCCAATCTGTGCTTCCCAATTTTCCACACCCTTAGGTAGCACAGAAAAGATAGCTCCCGCCTCCACAATGATGGGCTGCTGCTGGCTTCTCCATCTTGGGGCACACATATATGGGGATTTCTTGCAGGACACTTCTCAACTCTAAGGCTGCTTCTGGGACATGTTTTAGATTCAAAAGTCCCTCGTCCCTGACATTCAGGTAATCCCTGCCCTGTGTCTCTAGGGTAGGGATATCCCAGGAGTCAAGGCCTGCTCTAACTTATGGAGATCAAAGACAATGTCTGGCCACCAGGCACAAGGTGGGCATTCCACTGTAATGGACTAGCCACATTTCCAGTGGCTGAGAGTACTTGCCAAGTCACTTTGGTAGGGTTGGGCGGAGGGGGGGGGCGAGTGCTGAGGCTCAGTGCAGGAAGGAAGATACACCATAGCCAAGTGTTGGTCTGATGTGAGTTATGTGAACCCAGGCAGTTACTCCGTCTACTTTAATGGAGGTCAGGGTGGCCAACAATGCCAGGAACACCTTTTCCACTTTGCTTACTCATGTGGAACCTCTAGGGTACCTATATTATTTAGGGACTAAGTGTAGACCATAATTCCTGGTAGCTAATCTGGAAAGTTTGCAATCGAGTCATAAGATCCTTATCAGCCTGAAAAGTCACTTCTGCGGGGTGTGTGTGTGTGTGTGTGTGTGTGTGTGTGTGCAAGAGAGCCACATCAAGGGAGTGGGGGGTCCCACACAGGAGAGGTGTTCTGGGCTCAGAACAGGGCCAGGGGAAGAGGCACAGCCCAGCTAGTGCCAGTTTCTGAGGGCAATTTAGTTAAGGTCTCTTTTTAGGGTTCTGTTCATTCTCTACCTGCCCTGAACTCTGGGGACAGTATAAACAATGGAGCGTCCAATTAGTCCCCAATATTTCTTTCAATTCCTGACTTATCTTAGAAACAAAAGCAAGACCATTATCTGATCCAATTACCTCAAGCACTCAGAAACCTCAGGAAGATTTTTTCTAATATCTTCTTGGCTAACACAGTAGCAGTTTTCTGCTTGGTGGGGAAAGCCCCAACCCATCCAGAGATAGTATCTACAAATATTAGAGGGTATTCATATTTTCCTGGCTTAACTTCTGCAAAATAGGCCTCCCAATATACTCTAGGCTGTTTTTCCCTAGGTCTTTTGTCCTGTTTACTCTTGGCCGCATAAGTATTTACTTACTGGTTTACCTTACACTGGTCTACTATCTCTCTGGCCCAAAACCTGAGGTCCATTATATATACCTTAGATCCCTTGACTGCTTGGATGAACTTATCCCCTAAATGAGTCCATCTGTGCATTTGGCTTAGTAAGTCTTTTGCTTTCTTTCTGGGAGCATAGTTCTCCCTTCTTGTGTATGTCATTGTCCTTTCTTCTCTAGGTAATAGTTGGTAAGGTGACTAGTAATCTGAATCCTTTCTTCTTCCGTGTGTTTTAAGTGAGGCCATCCGTTAATCTAGTACCATTCCCCAGTGGGTGTCTCTTGCAAGCCCATAACTGGGATATGCTCCTGCATAACCACTTCTTGAGCCATGGAGTCTCTTCAATTCACGTGTCCTGGGCAATGAATAATACTCACAGTTGCCGGCTTCATTAGGGCATCCAAGAGGTCCAAGATTTCCTCTGATTTGAGCAGTTCTCTTTCTTAGTATATAGTCCCGTGGACATAGGCTGTGGCAAAAGCACACTGGCTATCCGTGTAGATGTTAATTTTCTTGCCAGCCCCAAGTTCCAAGACCACTTTCTGTGCTCATGTGCCCAGGGATTGGGGAAGGTAGAGGTTTAGCCTAGAGGACATTTGTGACATTCACCACAGTAGCATCTGTTCATCTCTGGCCAGCATGGAGAAAACTGCTCCTGTCTGTAAAGCCTTGGCTCCCCACAGGGATCGGTCTGAGAGGTCATTCCTCCACCATGCGTTCTCCTCTTAGGCTAGTTAGTTACAGTCAGTCGGGCAGGAAGTGTATCTGGGCCACCATCATGGAAAGTAAGTCTTGCTCCAACAGAGGGTAGGGACAGTATGGGATGACAATAAATGAGTGGGATACCCGGTCCATCCCTAGGTCTACTGTTCTTGGGAAGTCCATGAATACATTTTGGTGCCAGTGGCTCCTTGGACCAAGATCTTTTCTTGGAAAAGGGGCCATTGGCTTGGAGGAGAACCGAGTGTTGAACCCCTGTGTCCACCAAGAATTAAGTGGGTTTCCACTCCACTTTCAAGATTACCCTGGGCTGGAGGAGGGGGTCCAAACCCTGTCCTTCCTAGTCGCTGTCTTCCCCCAGGGCTAACACCTTTGCTGTTTTGGGGGTGCTTTTTCTTTTCTTTTTTTTTTTTTTTTTTATTGGAAAATTTTTATTGGAAAATTTTTTTACATTTCAGATGTTCTCTCCTTACCCCATTTCCCCCCCTCCCTCCCAGGAACTCACTATCCCTTCCCCCCTCCTCCTGTCTCCACGTTGGTGTACCCCCACCCACCCTCCCCTGTACCTCACCTCCCCACCCTCGAGTATCCCCCCCCACGACGTCCAGCCTTCATGGGACCAAGGATCTCTTCTCCCACTTATATATAGCTCCCTTGCATATATAGCTGGAGCCATGGGTCCCTCCCTAAGCGTTCCCAGGCTTGTGGTTTAGACCCTGGGGGCTCTGGTTGGTTGGGATTGTTGCTTTCCTCATGGTGTCTCGAATCCTCTCAACTCCTTCAGCCTTCACTTTATCTTCTCCATTGCGAACCCCGTGATCAGTTTAATGGTTAGCTGTGGGCTTCTGCCTCTGAGTATGTCGGACTCTTGCAGACTTCTAAGGAGACAGCTATATCAGGCTCCTGTCAGCATGTACATCCTGACATCCGCATCAACCTCTACCTTTGGTGACTGCACATAGGATGGATATCCAGGTGGAATGGTCTGTAGACGGTCCCTCCTTCAGTTTCTATCCTGCACTGTGTCTCCATATTTGCACCCTTGAGTATTTTGTTACTCCTTCTAAGAAGGACTGAAGCCCCCCTACTTGGTCATCATTCTTCATGAGCTTTATGTGGTCTGTGAGTTGAATCTTGGGTATTTCAGGCTTCTGGGCTAAAATCCAATAATCAGTGAGTGAATACCATGTATGTTCTTTTGTGATTGGGTTACTTCACTCAGGATGATATTTTCTAGTTCCATCCATTTATATATGAATTTATCAAATTCATTGTTTTTAATAGGTGAGTAATATTCCATTGTATAAATGTACCACATTTTTTGTATCCATTCCTCTGTTGAAGGGCATCTGGGTTCTTTCCAGTTTCTGGCTATTATAAATAATGCTGCTATGAACATAGTGGAGCATATGTCCTTGTTATGTGTTAGAGCATCTTCTGGATATATACCCAGGAGTGGTATAGCTGGGTCCTCAGGTAGTGATATGTCCAATTTTCTGAGGAACCACCAGACTGATTTCCATAGTGGTTGCACCATCTTGCAATCCCACCAACAATGGAGGAGTGTTCCTCTTTCTCCACGTCCTCGCCAGCATCTCCTATCACCTGAGTTTTTTATTTTAGCCATTCTGACTGGTGTGAAGTGGAATCTCAGGGTTGTTTTGATTTGCATTTCCCTGATGACCAAGGATGCTGAACATTTCTTTAGGTGCTTCTCGGCCATTCGCATTTCCTCAGTTGAGAATTCTTTGTTTAGCTCCTTACTCCATTTTTTAATAGGGTTATTTGTTTGCCTAGAGTCTAATTTCTTGAGTTCTTTGTATATATTGGATATTAGTCCTCTATCGGATGTGGATTGGTAAAGATCTTTTCCCAATCTGTTGGTTGCCGTTTTGTCCTATTGACAGTGTCCTTTGCCTTACAGAAACTTTGCAATTTTATGAGGTCCCATTTGTCAATTCTTGATCTTAGAGCATAGGCCATTGGTGTTCAGTTCAGGAACTTTTCCCCTGTGCCTAGGTATTTGAGGGTCTTCCCCACTTTCTCTTCTATTAGTTTCAGTGTGTCTGGTTTTATGTGAAGGTCCTTTATCCACCTGGACTTGAGCTTTGTACAAGGAGATAGGAATGGATCGATTTGCATTTTTCTGCATGCTGTCCTCCAGTTGAACCAGCACCATTTGTTGAAAATGCTGTCCTTGTTCCACTGGGTAGTTTTAGCTCCTTTGTCAAAGATTAAATGACCATAGTTGTGTGGGTTCATTTCTGGGTCTTCAACTCTATTCCACTGATCTTCCTGCCTGTCTCTGTACCAATACCAGGCGGTTTTTTATCATACTGCTCTGTAGTAAAGCCTGAGGTCAGGGATGGCGATTCCTCCAGAAGTTCTTTTATTGTTGAGAATGGTTTTCGCTATCCTGGGTTTTTTGTTGTTCCAAATAAATTTCAGAATTTCTCTTTCTAGTTCTGTAAAGAATTGAGTTGGTATTTTAATGGGGATTGCATTGAATCTGTAGATTGCTTTTGGCAAGGTGGCCATTTTTCCTATATTAATCCTGCCAATCCATGAGCATGGCAGATCTTTCCATTTCTGAGATCTTCTTCAATTTCTTTCTTCAGAGACTTGAAGTTCTTGTCATACAGATCTTTCACTTGCTTGGTTAGATTCACCCCGAGGTATTTTATATTATGTGTGACTATTGTGAAGGGTGTCATTTCCCTAATTTCTTTTTCAGCCTGTTTATCTTTCATGTAGAGGAAGGCAACTGATTTGTTCGAGTTGATTTTATAACCTGCCACCTTGCTGAAGTTGTTTATCAGGTTTAGGAGTTCTCTGGTGGAGTTTTTGGGGTCACTTAAGTATACTATCATATCATCTGCAAATAGTGATATTTTGACTTCTTCCTTTCCTATTTATATTCCTTTGATTTCTTTTTGTTGTCTGATTGCTCTGGCTAGGACTTCCAGTACTATATTGAATAGGTAGGGAGAGAGTGGGCAGCCTTGTCTAGTCCCTGATTTTAGTGGGAATGCTTCAAGTTTCTCTCCATTAAGTTTGATGTTAGCTACTGGTTTGCTGTATATTGCTTTTACTATGTTTAGGTATGGTCCTTGAATTCCTGATTTTTCCAAGACTTTTACCATGAAGGGATGTTGAATTTTGTCAAATGCTTTCTCAGCATCTAATGAGATGATCATGTGGTTTTTTTCTTTAAGTTTGTTTATGTAGTGAATTACATTGATGGATTTCCGAATATTGAACCATTCCTGCATTCCTGGGATAAAGCCCACTTGATCATGATGAATGATTGTTTTGATGTGTTCTTGGATTCGGTTTGCTAGAATTTTATTGAGTATTTTTGCATCGATATTCATAAGAGAGATTGGTCTGAAGTTCTCTTTCTTTGTTGGGTCTTTGTGAGGTTTAGGTATGAGTGTGATTGTAGCTTCATAGAACGAATTGGGTAGTGTTCCTTCTGTTTCTATTTTGTGGAATAGTTTGAAGAGAATTGGTATTAGGTCTTCCTTGAAGGTCTGATAGAATTCTGCACTAAAACCATCTGGTCCTGGGCTTTTTTTTGGTGGGGAGACTTTTAATGACTGCTGCTATTTCTTTAGGGGTTATGGGACTGTTTAGATGGTTTATTTGCTCCTCATTTAAACTTTGGTACCTGGTATCTGTCTAGAAAATTGTCCATTTCATCCAGATTTTCCAGTTTTGTTGAGTATAGGCCTTTGTAGTAGGATCTGATGATTTGTTGAATTTCCTCAGTTTCTGTTGTTATGTCTCCCTTTTCAGATCTGATTTTATTAATTTGGGTACTGTCTCTGTGCCCTCTGGTTAATCTGGCTAAGGGTTTATCGATCTTGTTGATTTTCTCAAGAACCAACTCCTGGTTTTGTTGATATTTTGTATAGTTCTTTCTTTTTCTACTTGGTTGATTTCAGCCCTGAGTTTGATTATTTCCTGACGCCTACTCCTCTTGGGTGTATTTGCTTCTTTTTGTTCTAGAGCTTTCAGGTGTGCTGTCAAGTTGTTAATGTGTGCTCTCTCCAATTTCTTTTTGTAGGCACTTAGAGCTATGAGTTTTCCTCTTAGCACTGCTTTCATGGAGTCCCACAAGTTCTGGTATGATGTTTCCTCATTTTCATTAAATTCTAGAAAGTCTTTAATTTCTTTCTTTATTTCTTCCTTGACAAAGTCATCATTGAGTAGAGCATTGTTCAGTTTCCACATGGATGTGGGTTTTCCCTTGGTTCTGTCATTATTAAAGACCAGCCTTAGTCCATGGTGATCTGATGGATGCAGGGGATTATTTCAATCTTTTTGTATCTGTTGAGGACTGTTTTGTGACCAATTATATGGTTATTTTGGAGAAGGTACCATGAGGTGCTGAGAAAAAGGTATATTCTTTTACTTTAGGATGAAATGTTCTATAGATATCTGTTAAATCCATTTGGTCCATAACTTCTGCTAATTTCAATGTGTCTTTGTTTAGTTTCTGTTTCCATGATCTGTCCATTGGAGAGAGCGGGGTGTTAAAATCCCCCACTATTATTGTGTGAGGTGCAATGTGTGCTTTGAGCTTTAGTAAAGTTTCTTTTATGTATGTAGGTGCCCTTGCATTTGGAGCGTAGATGTTCAGAATTGAGAGTTCATCTTGGTAGATTTTTCCTTTAATGAGTATGAAGTGTCCTTCCTTATCTTTTTTGATTACTTTTGGTTGAAAGTCGATTTTATTTGATATTAGAATGGCTACTCCAGCTTGTTTCTTGGGACCATTTGCTTGGAAAATTGTTTTCCAGCCTTTTACTCTGAGGTAATGTCTGTCTTTGTCACTGAGGTGCGTTTCTTGTATGCAACAAAATTCTGGGTCCCGTTTATGTATCCAGTCTGATAGTCTACGTCTTTTTATTGGAGAATTGAGTCCATTGATGTTAAGGGATATTAAGGAAAAATGATTGTTGCTTCCTGTTATTTTTGTTATTAGAGGTGGAATTATGTTTGTGTAGCTACCTTTTTTTTTGGGGTTGTTGGAAGATTACTTCCATGCTTCTTCTCGGTTGTAGTTTCCTTCCTTGTGTTGGCGTTTTCCATCAATTATCCTTTGAAGTGCTGGGTTTGTGGGAAGATATTGTGCAAATTTGGTTTTGTCGTGGAATATCTTGGTTTCTCCATCTATAGTGATTGAGAGTTTTGCTGGGTATAGCAGTCTGGGCTGGCAGTTGTGTTCCCTTAGGGTCTGTATAATATCAGACCAGGATCTTCTGGCTTTTATAGTCTCTGGTGAAAAGTCTGGTGTAATTCTTATAGGTCTGCCTTTATTATGTTACTTGACCTTTTTCCCTTACTGCTTTTAGTATTTTTTCTTTGTTTTGTGCATTTGGTGTTTTGATTATTATGTGACGGGAGGTATTTCTTTTCTGGTCTAGTCTGTTTGGTGTTCTGTAGGCTTCTTGTATGTTTATGAGTGTCTCGTTCTTTAGGTTGGGGAAATTTTCCTCTATAATTTTGTTGAAGATATTTACTGGCCCTTTAAATTGGGAATCTTCACTCTCATCTATACCTATTATCCTTAGGTTTGGTCTCCTGATTGCATCTTGGATTTCCTGGATGTTCTGTGTTAGGAGCTTTTTGCATTTTGCATTTTCTTTGACTGTTGTGTCGAGGTTTTCCATGGTATCTTCTGTGCATGAGATTCTCTCTTCTATCTCTTGTATTCTGTTGGTGATGCTTGCATCTATGACTCCTGATCTCTTTCCTACGTTTTCTATCTCCAGAGTAGTCTCCCTTTGAGATTTCTTTATTGTTTCTATTTCCAGTTTTAGATCCTGGATGGTTTTGTTCAATTCCTTCACCTGTTTGATTGTTTTTTCTTGAAATTCTTTAAAGGATTTTTGTGTTTCCTCTTTAAGGGCTTCTACCTGTTTACCTGTGTTCTCTTTCAATTCTTTCAAGGATTTTTGTGTTTCCTCTTTGAGGGCTTCTACCTGTTTACCTGTGTTCTCCTGTATTTCTTTAATGGAATTACTTATGTCCTTCTTAAAATCCTCCATCATCATCATGAGAAGTGATTTTAATTCTGAGTCCTGTTTTTCCTGTGTGATGGAGTATCCAGGGCTTGCTATGGTGGGAGAACTGGGTTCTGATGATGTCAGGTAACTTTGGTTTCTGTTGCTTGTGTTCTTGCGCTTGCCTTTCGCCATCTGGTTGGCTCTAGTGTTACCTGTGCTCACTGTATCTGACTGGAGTCTGTCTTTCCAGTTATCTTGCTTGTGTCAGATCTCCTCGGTTTCCAGATGTCTCTGTGTTCCTGTGATCCTAAGCTCCCTCTGCTCTGGATGCAGTAGGTCTTTTAGGATGTCTCAGGATCAGATGTTTCCACAGGCGCAGACCTGCTAAGTGTCCTCTGCTCCTCTGCTCTGGGTGCAGTGTGTCTCTCTAGGATGTCTCAGGATCAGGTGTTTCCACAGGAGCAGACCAGCTGCAGGTCCACCCCAGGCCAAAGGACCAGGCTCCGGCACAAGGGAAGTTATAGTCCGGAGGGGCGGGCTTTGGGTGCCTGCTAGTTCCTTAAGCCCCACCTGGCTCCCAGTTGTAACTCTGGGCTTTGGGGTATTGGGCAAGGTGTCTTACCCTCTGCTCTAGGTGCAGTGAGTCCCTCTAGGATGTCTCAGGATCCGGTGTTTCCACAGGAGCAGACCAGCTGCAGGTCCACCCCAGGCCAAAGGGGGGAGTGCTTTTTCAAGGCCTGGGATTTCCTGCCCTGGCTTTTATTTGTTGGGGGCACTCTCGAGCCCAGCAACCCCTCTCTTTGCAATGGGCACACTGGTCCTTTTCAAGGAGTTTTCTTTCTCTCCTTGATTGGAGTCTCCCTTCTCTGTTTTCCCTAACTACTGTAGCCAAGATTCTCTGTAATTTCTTTCCTGTCACCTTTCTTTTTATCATCTCTCTTTCATCTTCTTCCTTTCTTTTTCTTTGTTTCCCTGTTCCAGTAGACTTTCTTAGCAATTTACACTAAATTCTTTAATAACTTATCCTGTAGTCCCTCTAGCCTCTGAAGCTTTTTCCTGATATCTACTAGCCTGGTCCATAAAGGCCACAGTGTGTACTGACAGAATGCTTCCATGAGTCACTCTAGAAAGGCTTTTGGCAACTCATCTGATCCCTGTTTAACCCACGTGCCTTGGTCAAAATTGGTGGGGCCTTGTGTGGCCTCCTTGAGACCTGCCAATAGAGTCTGACGGTAGGCTTTTAGGTGCCCCTTACCTTCTGCCACACTAAAGTCCCAGTCAGATCTAGTCAGAAGAAACCTGCTGTCACTGACAGGCTGGTCAGTCGATGGTGCACACCCGGTGTCTGAGGGGACATTCTTTCTGGCTTCCTGAATTATCCTCTCTTGTGCTTCAGTCCTGAAGAGCACTTGTATGAGTTGTTGAATATCATCACAGGTGGGCTGATGAGTAAATAAAACAGTCTCAAAGAGATTAATCAGCGTCTAGGGGATATCTGAAAAGGGGAGGTGTTAGGCCCTCAGTGGGTAGGAAAGCCACTGTGGTATCAGGGGAGGTGGCTCTTAAGACTTCAGGTCCCCATGGTGGGACCAGGAAGTTGGGGGGGTGGGTCTCATCCCACTCCTCCCTCCAATATAGGGGGGTACAGTGGCCCCAGTCCTGTATGGGATGAGGATCCCAGTGCTGGTTCTGGCAGGGCCATTGGGACAAGAGTAGGGGGCTATGGAGGAGGAAGGTCTTGGAGGATCAAATTCTTTTCAAGTCCAGATTCCTCCTCTCATGTTTCCTTTTTCCTGATGGCCATAACCTACAAGGAGGGTCTTGGGGAAGAAAGGCTTTTATCCAGGAGTGGGGAAAGGTCCTCTACTAGATTCATCTAGGTAACTATATACATATTTGGTCTGGGTGCCTGGGGGATCCTGGCCTAAAGATTCTTTCCTCTACTGCTTTGATCATCTGTAAGTTGAAGGTCCCTACTGGCAGCCAGCCTATTCTGAAGGTGGGCTATTCGGAGAAACAGAGAGTAACTAACTTGCCCTTCTTTACAAGTTTCTGACAAGTTTTCTCCTCTTTCTCTAACTTCCCTCAAGTGGTTAACTAGGGATGTTCAACAGGGTAGATTCAGTCCAAAAAATAATGTCAGTCCAAGTCAAGAAACACAGAGAAAGAATCAACACACAGATAGTTCGTACCTGCCTCGGGCATAGGGCATAGAACCCAGGTTATATAGACAGTTCTCACCCCTGCCATGGGCACAGAAACCAGGTTATACAGACAGTTCTTGCCCCTGCTATGGGTGGGTCAAGACATGACACACAGAAACAATCAAGATGTAGGAAAACTGTCGGCAAAGAATCCAGTAACCAGGAGACTTGGCCAGCTTATGCTGGAACCAAATCTAACGGGTTGAGATGATTTGGCAAACTTATGCCACCAAATCTAACAAATTCCAAAAGAAAGGAGGCTCTCCTGACGCCCGCTGGGGTACCTGAAGCATCCTTCAGGCCCCTCCTGTGATTGCAAGAGGCATGTCTGCCTGCTCGTGACTGCTCCAAACACCATGGGCTCTCTGAGCCCCCAGAAGCTTGCAAGCAAACCAGAAGTTCAGACAGGCTTACAGTCTTTGACAAACAGTGAGACAGACAAAAACCGTACTGCTCAGATTCGATTCACATCTCAGTATGTCCATGTGGTCGTTCCTGCAATGCACTATGTGTCTGGCAAGCCTAACTTACGGGGACCCTGAGTGAAACGTGAGAGCCAGATGATGCAAAGCAGAGAATTATTGTCAACACGTTAGGGTTGTCTGCGCCTGAAGGAGAGGAGGTGACCTGGGCGGCTGTGGGGCAGTTTTTATACAGTTTTCAGGGTAGAGTAGAGAAACAGCAACTAGGCACAATATGATTGGAAGAACAGTGTGACTTTTAAACTGATTGGTCTTTAGGGAATAAGGTGGCAAGGACTTCCCTTGTCTGTGAGTGGCCAGTGGTCTGTCCTGTGGAATGTGCCCTGATCCACAGGTCGATTTTTTTCCCCTGTTGTCTAAGGAATGTTAATTAACCTCTCCCTTTGGGAGGACCAAGTGTCCTATGACTTTTCCAAAGTTCCTGAGCTGACCTCTTCAATGTGAGTGCAGATACCTGTGAATGTCAGATGTGCTAAATTCCATTGGAGCTGGACTTACAGGTGGTTGTAAGCCACCCTCTGGGTGCTGGGAAGAAAACTCAAGTCCTCTGCAAGAGCAATACATTCTTTTAACTGTCAAGTCATCTTTCTAGACCTATGGTTTTCCATTTTAAAAATTGGTACTTAGTATTTAAAAAATACCCTAACTTTAATATTGACACATTTGATGAGTAGGTAAATAGATTTCCTCAGTTCCAACACAAATGCACTGTTTTACTTTTAAAAATACTTATAAAAATTATTTACGTTGTATGAATGTATGTGCATGGTTGTGTTGAGGGCACACATATTGAGGTCAGGAAACCACTGTGGGAGTTTGTTCTCTCTTCCTGTCCTGTGGGTTCTGGAGATCTAGCTCAGGTAATCAAATATGGTAGCAAGTGTGCTTACCCACTCAACCAGCTTGCTGACCCTGAATTCTTTACTTTTAGAAAAGTGTTATTCTGTGGAAATTTTAGTGCAGTGATATAACAATGAGTAGTTAGAGTTTGTTTTTCCAAATTTTATTTTCCTAGGAGCATTAAATTGAAGTGTGAGATACTCTATTAATTTTAAAAATAAATTAGTATATCCAAAATGAGTCAAATATCATATATTAACTGCATGGCTGACACAATATAATTTCATGAATGTATCTTTCTTTGTTCCTTTTCCATTTTGTTTATAGTTTCACATGAGAGGGAATAGTGTTTCATACATCTTTTATCCTTGTCTGAGTTGGTTTTTTCTTGGCTAACATGACAACTTTCTCTAGAGACTTCAACCTTAGAAGCTATAACTGAGACATAACTAAATGCCCCTAATTGATTATCCTCATTCTAGAAAGTGGTTTCATTCTGAGTTACAAGGAGGTTTAGAAGCCCCTGGACTACGTGGTCAGTATGATCTGGCCTAACTAGTTGTTGTGGTTGCAGGTCATCAGGCACAAGCATTGACATTGTGATCTCAACTGCAGGATTCTTCTTGTTAATTACCTTTCCTTCACTTCATCCTGTTGTCATCTAGTTTCCGTATTCCCTAATTTGTCATTCTGAAAGCTGTCCATGTAGGTTAGAGACTATTAGGTTGGCTGAAAGAAAGGAATAGAAAAACACTTTTGTCTTTTGGAGAACATTTTTTCCCCACTGATTACTGAAACACAAACAAGTAGATCCTTGTTGCATAACATGTTTGAGAACTGAGCATGAAAATGTTAGAAAAATGCACTAATCCTTAAAGCTTTTAAATCAGTTCTTAGGCTATCACTCAAAGTATCCATTGTTCTGAGATATTCCTAGATATTGTTGACACAGTTTTAACAATTCAGTGCCACTGATATATGGACTAATATGGTCAAATTTAAATGGATCCATGAAGAACTATAAAAATTCCTGTTGTCTGATGCTGGAGGGCTATGAGCCATCCTTCTTTGAGAAATGTTTCTCCTTGTCTCCTACATTCTGATTGCATATTTCTTGTTCTCTCTCTCTCTCTCTCTCTCTCTCTCTCTGTATGTGTGTATCAGAAGGGGGTGAATACTGAATTCTTTCTGGCACAATGGTTATATTCTGTCATTAAAATTCTCATGAGAAAGATTATTAGTTTTTTTTTTTTTTTTTTTTTATATCACTGTGACCTAATGTGTGGCAGAAACAACTTGAGGACAAGTTTGTTTGGTTCACAGTTTTAGAGAACATAGTCCATCATAGTGGTGGCAAGAGGAAGTATTGTGGAATAGATTATCATGACAGGAACATGTGGCAGAGGTGCCTCTCACTGTAACAGACTAGTAAGATAAGAGTGTGTAGAACCAGGAATCTGACCATAGAGATCTACTTCTGCCTACTAGATGCCAGAAGAGGGTTTTGAACCCCTTAGAACTGGAATTATAAATGGTTATGAGTTGCCATGTACAGGCTGAGGATTAAACCTAGGTCTTCTGGAAGGATAGCTGCTGAGTTTGGCTAGGCCATGGCAGGAATGGTGTGACATGGTTCCTGCCTCTAGAACAGAGCCAGCAGGACACGGGCCTCCACGAACGTTGCGGTCTTATGGCTGTTGTGGGTGTAAGTCTTATTTGTATAAAAATATACATATTTTACTTCATGTTCCTCCGTTGGGAAATATTCTCTCTGCCAAGGTTATTTGTCGCCTGCCCCTGCCTGTGATCTGAGGAATGTTAATTAGCCTCTCCCTTCCGGAGGGGAGGGGTACCTAAGTGTTCTATGACCTTTCTGTTCCAGGAGGGGGAGGGAGTCTGGTGGAATTTTCCAAAGGTCCTGAACTGACCTCTTCAACATCTTTTTTTTTTTTTTTTAAATAACTGCTGCTAAATTATATATATATATATATATATTATATATATATATATTATATATATATATATATATATATATTTATATTCCTATATGCATTTATACAGGAATATATATATTTCTAAATATAACCTTTTCACTCTGTATAGTCTTATTCTTATCTGTGTTTTCTGAGTTGACCAAAGGTATTGGGTACCAAATGACGTGCTTCTTCCCTGGGCAAGAGTATTGTTCCTACACTCAGCATTCCTTAGTTGCTTATATTTGTATAGGGTTCTTTGTATAGGGTTGAGGCCTCATTAACTTTCCCCTGCCCACTTTATCATGTTTATTACTACCAATCTTTTTGACAATGGTCATCTCAAGCATGTGAAATGATCTGTCTTTGGGATTTTGATTTTCATTTTCCCTATGGTTAGTGACACTAAGGATCTTTTCCTGCACTATAGTCTATCACTGGGAGAGATTTTAATGTCAGGCTGTAACTAGAGCTTTATTGAATTTAGGCTTTTGAAATTCAGTCTGTCCAATGTGTTCTTGTTCTTATTCCATACTCCTTGTTTTGCTTAAAGCATACACCATTATTCCTGTTGCTTATGAAAAGTGCTTATAACTTAGCCTCCAGTAGGGAACTGTATTCCCTTTGGTCTTCATAAACTTTACAGTCTACACAGCAGCATTTTTTTTTAAACCAACTTTCTTTGTAAAAACACATCTACTGCATTCCTCTTGTTTTCTTTGGGTTTTCCTATGAATAACAGAAATTAGGTATGACAGAAAAATGTACAAAATACTTCTGTTTAGTTGAGTGTAATAAATACAAAGCTTTTAGGATGTACTTTCCTCTCTACACTGTCTCAAAGATACAATGTTTTAAATGTCCTTTATATTATACTCTCTTCCAGGATATCAGGGTCACAGAACTCATAGGGTAGGGAACACCCGCCTGTGGGAATAGAGTATGGGTAGAAAGGTAAGGAATAGATAAAGTTGAGTTTGCTTGGGATTCCACTCAGCAGTGCCCATATATTTGTGTTCCCATTTTAAGTCTTTGTAAGACACAGCAAGAATGTAATGATGTGCTTTTGGCTGGGGCAGACACCTGGCTGGTCTGCTCTGTGAAGACACCTTATTCTGAACCTTCCTAGAGCAGCTGGTAAGAACCCTCCCCCGACAATCCTATGCCCCAGAACTGCAACTGGAGCCTGGGACACTCTGGACCCATCACCCACCCAAACCCCGCCTCTCTGGAATACTGCTCCCCTTCCGCCCATTGCTTGGTCCTTTTTGCTGGGACAGACACCTAGCAGGTCTGCTCCTGTGAGGACATCATATCCTGAACCATCTTAGAACAGTGTGGAACCACTGCACTTGGAGCAGCTTGCTGGGAGCCTGGCCCCGCACGAAGGTGATCTTCTTTTGTCTCCTCTGGTCGGTTCTTCTTGAGGCAGCCCAGGGGGATGGGATTGGAAGAGCGTAGGTGGTGGTAAGACTTAGTCTTACGAGATTTGGGGTAAGACTTTGGTCTTACGATATATTTAGGGTTGCTAATTACTAAAATCTTACTTGTCTATGTTACTAAAGTTTATTTACTAGGCTACTGTAGCTGACCTGCTATCTGTTTGATCCTCTGAGGCCAGAAACTGCTGTTTTGGGCGCTAAACACCTCAGCCAAGAACAGCAGAGGCAAATGGCATTTGTACTCTCTGCAGGCACTGCCAGGCTCTAACTTATGTCTGTTAGTTTGAGGTTGCAGGAAGAAACAGACACTGAAAGAAGTTATCACAGTTTATTACTAAGTGTGAAAAGTTTCCTATGAAAGCTATCTAAGAGAAAAAGTGGAAAGGTCCTAAATGGAGAGATTCTGAGCAGGGAAGAAGAAGAGGGAGTGAAGAGAGGAGCAGAGAGAAAAGTAGAGAGAAGAGGAAAAAGCGAGCTGCTAACGAACGTTCCTTTGTCTTATACATCATTCAGAGTACATGATCACATGTTACAAAGTTCATCACAAGTTCACACCAAAATTCAAATCATAAATTGAAATAGAAGTTTACAACAGAAAATGTTTACATGTATATCCATTAGGAGTAATTATCTTACTAAACATCCATCACCTGTCTAGCTCCACAGGTTCACTGAAGGTTTAAAATTATAACTTAAGAAATTAGTGAAGTTTTGTATAGATAAACCCAAGCAATATTTTCTCTTCTGTCCTAGCATCTATAATAAATCATGAGTTCCCTTTTAGTGACCCTTGGTTAATTGTTTTACAACCACATTGGAATGTGCTCTGAGCAGGAGAAGTCTGGTTACTATCTAAGAGCTGTTAACCTATGACACTTGGGAGACTGGCAGAGTTCTCATAGCAGTATTGATTGTCAGAAAGGGACTTAATACCAGTCCCACAGCTAAATAATCATTGATATAATTTTAGGAATTCTTATAGGATCATCATTAAGACTTAAGAAGTCATCTATTTGTCTATATAGTATCACTACGAGACAGTACATCTTCGTGGGTCTGCAGAGATCTGCTCCAAAGGGGTGTGCTATTGCTTAGTGATTGTTACACATGTTTAATATAATAATAATAATAATAATAATAATAATAGGAAAAGCATATTAATAGCAGGGTTTTTTCTTGAAAAATGTCCAGCCATAGCCTTGCTGATGGGGCACACCTGTCGCAGATTATAATCCGAGGCAAGCATTTCAGGATGATCACCTGCTAATTATTAGCTTTTCCCATTATGGCTCCCAACAGCAGCTGAGGAACTACTGTACTCAGAGCAGCAGGATTTCAGGATCCCAGAGGAAGCCTGAGTCCCAGGAGTTCTTCCACCCAGGATCTCAGGATCATAGGATCACAGAGACATCTGGATTCTGAGGAGTTCTGACACAAGCAAGTTAACTGGAAAGACAGTCTCCAGTTCAGGGAGTACAGGTAGCACTAGAGTTAACCAGATGGTGAAAGGCAAGCACAAGATATAAGCAACAGTAACCAAAGTTACCTGGCATCATCAGAACCCAGTTCTCCTACCACAGTAAATCTTGGACACCTCATCACACTAGCAAAGCAGGATTCAGAGTTAAAATCACTTCTCATGAGGATGATATAGGACTTTAAGAAGGACATAAACAACTTAAAGAACTTAATTAAAGAAATACAGGAGAATGCAGGTAAACAGGTGGAAGCCCTAAAAGAGAAAACACAAAAATCCCTTAAAGAATTGCAAGAAAACACAACCAAACAGGTGAAAGAATTAAATGAAACCATCCAGAATCTAAAAATGGAAGTAGAAACAATAAAGAAATCTCAAAGGGAGACTACCCTAGAGACAGAAAACCTAAGAAAGAAATCAGGAGTCATAGATCCAAGTATCACCAACAGAATACAAGAGATAGAAGAGAGAATCTCAGGTGCAGAAGATACCATGGAAAACATTGACACTATTGCCAAAGAAAATGCAAAATGCAAAAAGTTCCTAACCCAAAACGTCTAGGAAATCCAGGACACAATGAGAAGACCAAACCTAAGGATAATAGGCATAGATGAGAGTGAAGATTCTCAACTTAAATGGCCAGTAAATATCTTCAACAAAATTATAGAGGGAAACTTTCCTAACCTAATGAAAGAGATGCCGATGAACATACAAGAAGCCTACAGAACTCCAAATAGACTAGACCAGAAAAGAAATTCCTCCCGTTACATAATAATCAAAACATCAAATGCACAAAACAAAGAAAAAATACTAAAAGCAGTAAGGAAAAAAGGTCAAATAACATATAAAGGCAGATCTATAAGAATTACACCAGACTTCTCACCAGAGACTATAAAAGACAGAATATCCTGGACTAATATCATATAGATCCTAAGAGAACACAAATGCCAGCCCAGACTACTATACCCAACAAAACTCTCAATCACTAGATGGAGAAACCAAGATATTCCATGACAAAACCAAACTCACACAATATCTTCCCACAAATCCAGCCCTACAAAGGATAATAGATGAAAAACTTCAACATGAGGAAAGAAACTACAATAAAGAAAAAACAAGAAAGTAATCTTCCAACAAACCCAAAAGAAGATAGCTACACAAACATAATTATACCTCTAATAACTAAAATAACAGGGAGAAACACTTTTCTTTAGTATCTCTTAACATCAATGGACTCAATTCCCCAATAAAAAGATGTAGACTAACAGACTGGATATCTAAACAGGACCCAGAATTTTGCTGCATACAGGAAACGCACCTCAGTGGCAAAGACAGACACTGCCTCAGAGTAAATGGCTGGAAAACAATTTTCCAAGCAAATGGTCTCAAGAAAGAAACTGGAGTAGCCATTCTAATTTAGAATAAAATGGACTTTCAACCAAGAGTTATCAAAAAAGATAAGTAAGGATGCTTCATACTCAAAGGCAACATCTACCAAGATGAACTCTCAGTTCTGAACATCTATGCTCCAAATGCAAGGGCAGCCACATTCATAAAAAAAACTTTACTAAAACTCAAAGAACACATTGCACCTCACACAATAATAGTGGGGGATTTCAATACCCCACTCTCAGCAATGGACAGATCATGGAAAGAGAAACTAAACAGAGACACAGTGGAATTAATGGAAGTTATGAACCAAATGGATTTAATGGATATCTATAGAACATTTCATCATAAAACAAAAGAATATACCCTTTTCTCAGCATCTCATAGTACCTTCTCTAAAATCGATCATACAATTTGTCACAAAGCAGGCCTCAACAGATACAAAAAGATTGAAATAATCCCTTGCATCCTATCAGATCACAATGGACTAAGGCTGGTCTTCAATAATAACCAAAACAATGGAAAGCCCACATACACATGAAAAGTGAACAATGCTCTATTCAATGATGACTTGGGCAAGGAAGAAATAAAGAAAGAACTTAAAGACTTTTTAGAATTTAATGAAAATGAAGACTCCTCATAACAAAACTTATAAGACACAATGAAGGCAGTGCTAAGAGGAAAACTCATAGCTCTAAGTGTCTACAAAAAGAAAATGGAGAGAGCATACACTAGCAACTTGACAAAAATTTCCCCACCAAAAGATGCCGAGGACCAGATGGTTTTAGTGCAGAAATCTATCAGACCTTCAAGGAAGACCTAATATCAATTCTCTTCAAACTATTCCACAAAATAGAAACGGAAGGAACACTACTACCAATTCATTCTATGAAGCCACAATCACGCTCATACCTAAACCTCACAAAGACCCAACAAAGAAAGAGACCTTCAGACCAATCTTCCCTATGAATATCGATGCAAAAATAGTCAATACTCAATAAAATTCTCGCAAACAGAATCCAGGAATACAACAAAACAATCATCCACCATGATCAAGTAGGCTTTATCCCAGGAATGCAGGGATGGTTCAATATTTGGAAATCCATCAACTTAATCCACTATATAAACAAACTCAAAGAAAAAAAAACACAGGATCATCTCACTAGATGCTGAGAAAGCATTTGACAAAATTCAGCATCCATTCATGGTAAAAATCTTGGAAAAATCAGGAATTCAAGGCTCATACATAAACATAGTAAAAGCAGTATACAGCAAACCGGTAGCCAACATTAAACTAAGAGGAGAGAAACTTGAAGCAATTCTACTAAAATCAGGGACTTGACAAGGCTGCCTACTCTCTCCCTACCTATTCATATAGTACTGGAAGTCCTAGCTAGAGCAATTAGACAAACAAAAGAAGTCAAAGGGATACAAATAGGAAAGGAAGAAGTCAAAATATCACTATTTGCAGATGATATGATAGTATACTTAAGTGACCCCAAAACTTCACCAGAGAACTCGTAAACCTGATAAACAACTTCAGCAAGGTGCAGGTTATAAAATCAACTCAAACAAATCAGTAGCCTTCTTTTACATGAAAGATAAACAGGCTGAAAAAGAAATTAGGGAAATGACAGCCTTCACAATAGTCACAATAATATAAAATACTTCGGTGTGAATCTAACCAAGCAAGTGAAAGATCTGTATGACAAGAACTTCAGGTTTCTGAAGAAAGAAATCAAAGAAGATCTCAGAAGATGGAAAGATCTCCCACGCTCATGGATTGACAGGATTAATATAGTAAAAATGGCCATCTTGCCGAAAAGCAATCTACAGATTCAATGCAATCCCCATCAAAATTCCAACTCAATTCGTCACAGAGTTAGAAAGAGAAAGTCTCAAATTTATTTGGAATAAGAGAAAACCCAGGATAGTGAGAACTATTCTCAACAATAAAAGAACTTCTGGGGAAATCACCATCCCTGACCTCAAGTTGTACTACAGAGCAATAGTGATTAAAAACTGCATAGTATTGTTACAGAGACAAGCAGGAAGTTCAATGGAATAGAATTGAAGACCCAGAAATGAACCCACACACCTATGATCACTTGATCTTTGATAAAGACTAAAATTTCAGTGGAAACAAAGACAGCATTTTCAACAAATGGTGTTGGTTCAACTAGAGGTCAGCATGCAGAAGAATGCAAATCAACCCATTCTTATCTCCTTGTACAAAGCTCAAGATCCAGTGGATACAGGACCTTCAAATACAACCAGATACACTGAAACTAATAGAAGGGAAAGTGGGGAAGACCCTCAAATACCTAGGCACAGGGGAAAAGTTCCTGAACAGAACACCAGTGGCTTATGCTCTAAGATCAAGAATTGACAAATGGGACCTCATAAAATTGCAGAGCTTCTGAAGAGGCAAAGGACACTGTCAATAGAACAAAATGGCAACCAACAGATTGGGAAAAGATCTTTACCAATCCTACATCTGATAGAGGGCTAATATCCAGTATATACAAAGAACTCAAGAAATTAGACTCTAGACAACCAAATAACCCTATTAAAAATTGGGGTACAGAGTTAAACAAAGAATTCTCAACTGGGGAAATTGAATGGCGAAAAGCACCTAAAGAAATGTTCAGTATTCTTAGTCATCAGGGAAATGCAAATCAAAACAACCCTGAGTTCTACCTCACACCTCTGTGTGAGATAGAAACACTCCTCCATTGTTGGTGGGATTGCAAGCTGGTACAACCCCTCTGGAAATTAAATCTGGTGGTTCCTCAGAAAATTGGACATAGCATTACCTGAGGCCCAGCTATACCACTCCTGGGCATATACCCAGAAGATGCTCCAACATATAACAAGGACACATGCTCCACTATGTTCATAGCAGGCTTATTTATAATATCCAGAAGCTGGAAAGAACACAGATGTCCTTCAACAGAGGAATGGATACAGAAAATGTGGTACATTTACACAGTGGAATATTACTCAGTTATTAAAAACAATGAATTTGAGAAATTCTTAGGTAAATTGATGGAACTAGAAAATATCCTGAGTGAGGTAACCCAATCACAAAAGAACACAC
Source organism: Mastomys natalensis (assembly GCA_021653895.1). NCBI lineage: Eukaryota > Metazoa > Chordata > Mammalia > Rodentia > Muridae > Mastomys > Mastomys natalensis. The sequence goes on along the minus strand of JAJTUV010001590.1, from coordinate 107,628 downwards.
ATGATATTCACTCACTGATAATTGGATATTAGCCAAGAAACTCGAAATACCCAAGATTCAACTCACAGACCACATAAAGCTCATGAAGAAGAAAACCAAGCATGGGTGGTTTGGTCCTTCTTAGAAGGAGTAACAAAATACTCAAGGGAGCAAATATGGGGACAAAGTGTGGGACAGAAACTGAAGAAGGAGCCTCTGGAGACCATTCCACCTGGATATGCATCCCATGTGCAAGTTACCAAAGGTAGATGCTGATGTGGATGTCAGGAAGTGCATGCTGACAGGAGACTGATACAGCTTTCTCCTTAGAGGTCTGCCAGAATGTGACATATTCAGAGGAGGATGCTCACAGCTAAGGATTGAACTGATCTAGAGAAGTTAGAGAGAAAGAGCTCAAGGAGCTGAAAGGATTTGTGGCCCCATGAGGAGAGCAACAATACCAACCAAACCAGACCCCCCCCCCCAGGGTCTAAACTACTAGCTTGGGAGCACATAGAAGAGAGACCCATGGCTCCAGCTGTGTATGTAGGGGAGGATGGCTTGTTGGGCATAGGTGGGAGAGGAGATCCTTGGTCCCATGAAGGCTGGAAGCCATGTGTGGGGGATTTTGAGGGTGGGGAGGTGAAAGTAAGGTGTTTGGTGTGGGTACATTCTCATAGAAGCAGGAGGAGGGGGATGGGATAGAGTGTTCCTGGGGGGGGGGAGGCGGAAATGGGATAAGGGGATAACATCTGAAATGTAAATAAAATATCCAATAATTAAAAAAAAAAAAGAATGAAATGATGCCATTTCCATACAGTATATCTGGCAGTACTTAGTGCTTTGTTAGATCTCAGGAAAGGTTAACTATCTTTCCTCAAAGGTTTTATATTTAAAAATGTGAATCTCTTTTAGTTTTAGTGTGAATTTCTCCTAGCTGGTATTTAAAGAACATGAGATATAGACATTTCATTTCTTTTTAAAATTAATGCCTGTGTTTAATAGAATAAGATAGCTTTCTAATTGTGAAGCAATTAAATTTAAACAAATGTTACAACTAGAACAGGGTGCTGACCACACTGTCATTTAAATGTGAACTGAGCAGAAGATGGAAGCTTGGTTCTCTGTGGTCACAAGAGGCTGCTTTCTTTACATTTACTTTTGGAGATTCTGAAACAGTGAGGAACTAAATATAAAGTCATAAGGAATTAAAAATAAAGTCAGTGCATTTCTCTGACAACTCTGAAGATCTGAGTTAATATTCGTAGAAGATCTATAGAGTTTTCCTAACTAATAGTGCAGCAAAATTAAAATGGAAATTGCAGCAATAATTTCCCTCTGAGCTAGGCTCCTTTGTCTGCTCTGTCACTGGCTCATCTTTTATTTTTTCTGTTAGCTGAACGATCATTCAATCATTTCTCACTCTCAGGGTTAATTACAGGCATCAAGGCTTGCTGTCTACTCCTCCCCAGTGACATGGCTTTATCCTTGACCAGATCATGAAATTCTGACAGTGGAGTATCTATGAGGCTCCACATTTCCCACCCCTCCTCTGGGATTGGAATAGAAGTATCTAAAAGGGATTGCATATTTATTAGCTATAAGAAATCACCAGACTAGGGAAACCTTTAGACTTACATCTTCTTTTGTACCCCATTTTACCCTGTCTTTTGTCAGAACCACAATATAAATCTGGAAACTGTGGAGTTGCCCTCTGTCAGTGGGAATGACAGAGTCCAGGGCACTCAGGGCACTGTCAGACATGATTAAGGGTGGCTGTTTATAACCATCTAGTTTCTTGACTGTGTCCTCTTTGCCATCTCTGTTTGAAGAATGTGATCTCTGTTTGTTTACCACCTGGGAGAACACCTCATGAGAAGGCAGTGACTACTCAAGGCTTCTCTGTCTGCTTCTATTCCCAAACACATTCAAACATTCTGTTTATAGCTCCTATGGCACCAGTCAATCTCTGTGCAGTTACACCTAGGGCATGCTATCACTCTAACTATTGCTTTGGAGATTTGATGGTTTTCTTTTCTTTTTTTTTTTTTTTTTTAGTCTGCTGGGAACCAAATACCCATTTCTAGCCCGTACGTGTCATGTTCTCAGCTATGCAGAAGCTATGATAGATTTATTTATTTTTTGAGATAAACATTTGCTGTGTGTGTCTTAGGCTGGCCTCAAATCCTCCATCCTCCTGCTTCAGCTTTCCAAGCTCTGGTACTGTAGGAAGGTAGCACCATGGCTAATAAGTGTCACTTAATCAAGAAAATAATATTCCAAAGTTACACTCAGACTTCAACTACTGCCAGAGCAGGCATTGTCTCTGTTGGAAGGGAATTTTCCCAGATATCAGCATTAGAAACTATTGTAGATCAATGATAGGATGCTCAAAAGCATTATGTTACTACTGTATCATCCTAAAAATAAGTGCTAAAAAATGAAAAGTCAATGGACTAGATACCCCACTTTGCTTTAGGTTTTGTTGTTCTAAACGCTGTATTCTTACACCTCGAAGTTTTGGCAGATTTCCATAACAGCATTACTATTCCATAACACTTAAATTACCTGGAGAACAAAAATGGATGAATGCTCTTTGTATGGAAGAGTAAGCCTTATTAGTTGTGTTTCTGTAGCATGCTGTGTAAATTGTGACCCATAGTGAGTTCAGTCAACAGCTTCTGAGCGAGGAGTTTCCTTTATTTCATAACTTGTTAAGGCTTGCACTTCCTTTTCAGGCACTGTTACCTAAAGAATTTGACAATTTGTTATATTATTTTTGTTAGCACTTGAAGTTGTGGTTTGATCTAAGGGGAGAATCAGGTCATTGGTACTTGGGTAAAAATTGCTATTTAATTGGAAATCACATAGGAGGGCTCAAAAGGTAGACAAGGGTTGTGAAGAAGGGAGTGGGATGTCAGAAGGTCACATGAAAAGTGAATGCAGAAAGGATGCCTGAGGTAAAGGGCACATTGGGAGATGGGGATGAAGAAGGGGCAAAAAAGCAGTAAAGTCAAATTTTGTGGGGTGGTGGGCATTCTTCTTTATTCTTTGTAACTAATAAAAATTTTATTTAAAATACTGTCAGGTTTTTGTTCAATTAAAAAAAAAAAAAAAACTTCATCATGGTTGGAAATCTCCAAGTTGTAGGAGCTACTGTTTCTACACATTTCTTCTTTCCTGACCACCCATCCACCTCTACATCTCAGAGATTGGTAATACTTTTATGTCCCAAGATCAACTCATTCTTTTTTTAACTGTATGCCATTTTGCTTCTTCTATTGATAGAATCATACTCAGATTTTAATATGTTTTTCAGTAACTTGATTGACTCAACTGCCTACTTTTCCTTTACTGCTAACTCATAACTTCTAATCTACAGAGAAAATCCGAACACTTCTACCTCCTAGCATCAACTTAAAACCCCCTCTGCATTCTCAACAGTCACTTGTTTCACTGTATCATCTGGACTTTCTCTCTCTCTCTCTCTCTCTCTCTCTCTTCTCTCTCTCTCTCTCTCTCTCTCTCTCTCTCTCCTGCTTAGTACCTTCTTCTGAGATCAATATCAATCATCCTGAAGCACACTTTAAACATTTTTACCTTACAAAAGTGTGTTTTTATGTGGGTCTATCCTTGCATGCATGTATGTACATAAAATACACTATATGTCTGCAGAGGCCGGAAGAAGATCCTGGATCTGTGGAGCTGGGTTCGTAGGCATTTTTGAGCTACCATATGTTGGTAAGGGAACAGAAACAGGGTCCTCTACAGGAGAAGAGCCATCTTTCAACCTCTTGAAGCATACATTTTATCATGTTGTCCAGCCATTTGCTGTTTGTGCTGACTACCTCAAAACTCAAACCGCTGGTAGCTACTGGTTCTACACCAGCACTGTCCAGTACACACATGTAGGTGATAGCTTGTGCAATATCACACTCAGAGAAAGATTCATAAAATCCAATATGTCATTAATACATGGCTAGAATCTGTAAAAGTTATGTGTTTAGAGAAGGATGAGAGAAAGTACTCTAAGTCAAGTTGTAGAGTGATTTTTAAGGCTCCATCATGTAGCATGGTGAACTGGTTGGTTTTGTGTGTCAAATTGACATAAGCTGGAGTTATCACAGAAAAGGAGCCTCCCTTGATGGAATGTCTCCATGAGATTCAGCTGTAAGGCAATTTCTCAATTAGTGATCAAGGCGGGAGGGCCCATTGGGGTGGTACCATCCCTGGGATGGTAGTCTTTGGTTTTATAAGAAAGCAAGCTGAGCAAGCCAGGGGAAGCAAGCCAGTAAGTAACATCCCTCCATGGCCTCTGCATCAGCTCCTGCTTCCCGACCTGCTTGAGTTCCAGTCTTGATTTCCTTTGGTGATGAAGAGCAATGTGGAAAGTGTAAGCTGAGTAAACCCTTTCCTCCCCAACTTGCTTCTTGGTCATGATGTTTTGTGCAGGAATAGAAACCCTGACTAAGACATATGGTGGCTACATGTAGTATTTATAAATTATTATGTATTATAAACTTTAAAATTGTTAAAAGAAATATATTTTAAATGTTCTACATCAGAAAGTATGTGAAGTGATCGGCAAATGTTTTCGATTTAATTCATCTATCTATCTATCTATCTATCTATCTTCTATCTATCTATAAAATGTAGTTTTGGCCAATTAAAATGGATACAATTTAAATGTAATAACCACTAAATGGAATATACAATATTATCATATCAGCATATCATCACAGAATATAAAATGTAGCTTTATTCTTTCTATGTATTCATGATATCTCCTTACTTAAGACACACATTTTTAAAATATAAGGTCAAGGACATTTCATTGCATCACTCATGATGACAATGTTTATAAACACACATAGAAGTGATACTTATAATGCAATGAGAAATGGTAGAAACTAATCAAAATGAAAGAGGGTTTACCCATAAACTTATTTATTTTTGTTCATATTTGGCAGTTAAAACAAGTATGTTAGCAGAAAAAATAATAGATTATAAACAGTGACATCCTCATATGTCTTAGTTAAAGGAATTTAGAGGGACATGTTTTCATTTTAAGAGCTTCTAAGGGAATACTTTTTCTAGTTACCTTAAGATCACCTTGATGAGCCCTTTGAAAGTAGATGCTGCAGGAAGCTGATTGAATTTTAATTATTGGCTCTTTGAGGTGCCTGTCCAGCATAGGGATGATCTTCCACCTCTTCTGACCTCTCACTTGGCCATAAAGCTCTTCTTTCTCTTTAGTCTATTGCCCATTCTCATTTCAAGGTGACTGAGTCCGGCAATTGATTGTCTTTGAGGAAACTTGATATTGCTGAGGAGGCCCAGATGTAATTCTTTCCTAATGATAAGTCCCTTTAAAACTTCCTTGCACTGATATTTACCACATTTTTCTATCTTCATAGCCTAAAACTTCATGATTGAGGCAACAGGAACATGACAAAGTTTCATACTCCAACCCATCCTCTTTTGGCATTTATGACATTGCTTTGGGTAATAGATTATAGCAAATGTTGTCAATGTTTCGTGAACATCTGCTGTACTCTTCTTACCATCTTATCTGCTCCATCCTGACTGTCAATATCTAGGAAAGGTAATGCCCTCATGAGTCGCAGCTAACCAGTGACTGGAGGCAAATACTTTTCAGTTCCTTTAACTCTTGACTGACTGGTGTCCCTCTACAGGTCTGGAGAATTTCCCATTTGCCTATTTCCATAGTGCATCATGACTACTGTTTTGATAATACAATTTTTATTTTTTTTGTCTTCTTTCTTTTCATCTCCAATGTGCTCGTGGTTGCATACTCCAAACCTTCATGCTTTCAGACTTCATCTCAGAATCTGCTTCCCAGAGGAGCCAGTTAAGATGATAAACTGACCAAGTGCTTAAAGCCATCGGGTATCAAAATGGATTTTACTCTTTTCATCCCATTCCTCTCCACATCCTTTAATATTTCCTTCATTCTTCCCTATGACATTTCTTTTTCTTTTCCTAATATGGCAATTGTGGAGTGTCTGCTAATGTCAACCATTGACTAGTAGAGATAAAAGAAAATTTCCAGGCTATCCAGAGACAAAACATAAAAAAAAAAAAAAAAAAAAATCACTATAATACAGTCCTGTGCTCTGAATAAGAGGTTGATCAATCCTCCAAAGGTTCATGTGCTAGAAGCTTGGTAGCCACTGTATCATTGTACATGTGGCAGAACCATTAGAAATTGGGAGCTAGGGCCAGGAAGATGGCTCAGCAGGAAGAGGTGTTTTGCGGCAAGTCTGACAACCTGAGTTTGAAGCTTGAAACCACAGAGAAGAAGGAGAGAACTGAATACTGCAAACTGTCCTCCGAGATACATATGTGTACTATGGCAAATATATAGCATTCACACACAAAATAAATGAGTAAACAAATAAATGTAAGGTAGTTAGCTCTTTAGGGCAGCTATCTCAACTAAATATTAATATACTTTTCACAGTACCCTTATTAGTTCCTCTGTGAGCAAGCTGTTATAAAGAATAAGTTGATTCCTTGGATCTGCTTTGCCTCTTGTCTTGTGAATTAATCTCTTCCATATATATATATATATATATATATATATACATACATATATATATACACACACATATATGTATATGTATATTATATTATAGATGCTCTTGCCATTGTGATACCATGTACTACAAGGCCTTCATGATTTGTGACAAGACTTTTTCTGGAGAAACATAGCATACACATCTACTAATCTCTGATATGGAGATCATGACAAATACCACCTGTAGGGAGATTATTTTGTGTATTGTATGGATGCATCACCTGTCAATTAAAAAGTCTATGAACTATGGCTTAGGCAGGAAATGGGAGGTGGGATATCCAGGAGGAGAAAGAATTCTGGGATAGAGCCAGGTGGGAGATCTGCCTGGGAAAGAGATGACACATGGTACCTGAGCACAGGTAACAGCCATGTGGCAGAATGTAGGTTAAAATAAATGGGATATTTCAAGAAATCTAGTCAGAGAAGAGCTATATGACCAAGGTATTTAAATATATTTTTAGTTTGAATTTTTTTGGGGGGTGGGGGTAGCATGGGGATAGGAGAAAGACCCAGACATAACTACAACAACCATCAAAGTCTAACTTGGTAAAGCAATGTGTTTTACTGGGGTTACCTGCAGGAGTATGGATGAAGAGTTACTACCAGGAGTAGACATGACTCAAAGACAGCTGCATCACCAAAGCCCACCCCAGTATGGGCAACAGCTCACATATACTGGGGACCAGGAGTTCACTGCAGAGCCTGCAAGCAGTTCAATAGGTATAGAAAAATATAGAAATTACAGTTATGAAGTAGCAACGAAATCAGTGTATGGTTGGGAGTCACTACAACATGAACTGTACTAAAGTGACGCAGTATTATGAAGGTTGAGAACCACTGCCCTAGGATGACATTGCAGTGGATAATCTACTTGCTAAAATATTTATTAATTTATTTTATAATACTAACAAATTGGCTCCTTTACCTCAATTCTTGATACCTAAGATTGGACACAAAATACTAGGAGGAACTGTCAGTCTTGCTATATAGAGCTTGACTAGAGTTGGGGCTTAGGGAGAAGATAAGTTTGAGAGGGAGGACACCATTGCCTGGGAGGTTAATCTAATGTCCAGGAAGAGACCTTTTAAGAGCATGGAGCTCTTGAGTCTAAAGTATATTTTTTAAGTAAACAAACATGTATGAAGGTAGAGCTGAGAAAACGAGAAGCCAGACCAACATACACTGTTTTCATGGGAGAAGAGGATAGACCAGTGGCCAGCAGCCACTGGGACTGATTGTCCTTTATTATAGGAAAGAACTTACATCAAGGTAAATAACTTTTTCAGAAATTACCTGCTTTTAGCAATTTTATCTGTTGTAAATAAGATGTTAGCTGTTTCCTCTGTTTCTGTAGTGCAAATGGCCACTTCCAAAACATACTAATCACATACAATCTTTTTCTGTTTTGATCTGAGAATATGGTGAATGACATTGATGGAATCTGGTCTGTGACAGATCTTACTTATAATTAATCATTAGATCATTGATGTCCATTGTTTATATGCTTAGGTATATGCATAATAATGATAATTTTTTACATATATGGTCCACATGCGAGACATCTTTGTTCTTTTCATCCATACTGAGTTTCACTGAAAAGCTATCAGTCCTTCTGATTTATTTCCTCAAAGACCTTGCTGCTTTTACTAATGCCTTGATTTTCCTCGTAAATGCTGGTTTCATCATTTTTACTTAAAATGAAAAAAAAAAAAAAAAAGCCTTCAAGAATGTAACTTTCAGGCTTATTCTAAATACTAGGAATATTAATAAGTCTGTACCAATTTCTCTTTTAATATTCATTTCTCCAGTTTTTGGAACAAAGGCAAATGATTCCTTTTTTTTTTTTTTTTTTTGTTTTTTCGAGACAGGGTTTCTCTGTATAGCCTGGGCTGTCCTGGAACTCAATCTGTAGACCAGGCTGGCCTCGAACTCAGAAATCCACCTGCCTCTGCCTCCCAAGTGCTGGGATTAAAGGCGTGCCCACCACTGCCAGCGGCAAATGATTCCTATGCTTGTACACATTCTATGAACTCCATGAGAAGTACGTGTCCAATGGTAAGGGAATGATGCCAATTCTGTTTGTGCTTCCAATGAAGTAAAGAGAAAGAGCACATTGTTTAAAGTAAATGTAATGATTTTTGTAGAGAGTATAACGTTAAATCAACATGTTTGTGCCTTGTTGTTGTTTTCTGTTGAGCAAAACATTAGACCTAGTCAAAGTTACCATACCTTGGTGCTGGTGATATTTGTTATTGCTTTGAGAATCTTCTCTTTGATATGTTTTTTTTTTTTTTAAATCAAACTACTAAAAATAAACAAACTTTCCCTATAAAATAAAAGCTGACTTGAAAACGAGCAAGAAATATATTGTGAATTATGTTCCATTACTCTGACATGGAATGTCATGTAATACTTACAACTTTCCAGTGAGATACTCCTAGACTTTGCAAAATGTCTTTGACAAGGTGCTTTTTCTAAGAAGCAGCAAAACACAGTTCTGTATGACAGCAAACCTAAGCCAGGGACACCCTGACATCAATTAGGTACTGGATCATGATCAATATGCCTCTCTGAAAATACTTTAGAGGAGAGTTGAGAGTCCCAGTCACCTTAACACATAGTTAGACTCTATATCCACATCATTATTTAGTTTGATTGAGTAAGTTATAGGTAGTATTTGAATGTGTATTACTCAAGGAAAGTTCTGGAATTCTGGGCAAATGGACTATTTAAGTTATATATAAAAAATACATTTGCTTTATGAAAAGAAGTCTGAGATGTTCTTTAAAGTCATCGTTTTTCATTGAGCAAATTCTTAAAAAAAAAAAAAAGCATCACTTGGCTTTCTGCCAGTGAGGGAAGCTGGCTTGCAGTAGTCATTAGGGGTCTCCCTACAGGTTGACAGATGAAGCTGAGCTGTCAGATCACATCTCAAGGCAACCACACAGTCATTGTTTCTAGTATCTAAATTAAACCTGGCTTTTTTGTTTTTGTTTTTTTTTATCCAAGGTGTCTCCATGTAAAACCAATACATTCTCTGCAAATGTGCACTTTGCAGTGACTGATGGATGGTTAAACAGTCTGCAGAAGTTCTCTGGAGTTGTGGCACATGGACTTCTTGGAGACCTTGTAGTAGAAATTGTGCATCAGAGGACAAATGACATTGTAGGGTGTGTGCCGGTGTAATTAGTCATAATGTAGAAAACAGCAGCAGATGGCAGTGCAGAGTTCATTGAAAAATGATGTTAGGAGTTGTCCAATTACAGGATACAGGCATATCAACCTACCCAGCAATTCTTAGAGCCAGAGGCCTCATTTGCCTGTTTTCTTGCTCATGTAGGGTAATAAACCCAGTTTCCTTCTAATATTCATAAAAACTAAATATGAAGGTAATGAATCTTAGGTGCCATATTCAGTCTATGGAGTAGGGAGTAGGTCTTGTTAGGTGTTTCACAAGACAAATTCCAAACTACAAAACATGTATTATTATTAACAACAATTCATGTATTTAAAAATTACAATCATTATTTTATGTTTTCAGAGTACTTGATATATTAACGTTATTTATTAGAAGTTATTTATATCATATATGTTAATTAAAAGAGAAAACAGAGAAGCAATTTTCCCTTAATCCTAATAATGCAAAATGTTAGGTTACATATTTGATTTGAGAAATAATAGAACTTGAGATACCTAAGTTTCCAGAGCAGAGGAGTGAAGTAATCATATGGATTTAGGTTACAAATTTGGAAATCACTGTCAAGGAAATAATGATTGAATTAAATAAAGTAGCTTATTCCTTACCTTTCCCTACTCACATTCTGTGGCAGAAGCCTCAGAAGCACCAGTGGATCCCAGAAAAGGAGACTGCAAAACAGCTCTGAAAAGTGTCCAAATTGGAGAGGGAGTCCTGAAACCAGAGTAGTTTCTGTAATTAGGGGTGATAGTGATGCTAAATAAATGCAAGGTCAGTGATAAAGGAATTGAAAAGTGTCATTGGCTATGTCAAGAGGGTGGTCCTGGCACGTACAGGAGATCAGGGTTGACATGTGTCCATGTGTGGAGGCTGTAGGGAGAAAACCAAGGTGATTGGATACTGAATTGGTCAGATGGCACTGCAGTTCTTTATATTAAGGTTACTATTGAGAGAAGGGAGAAGTCAGGTCCAAATCTTCTCAACAATAATCAAGGTGTTAGAAGACATCAGTGGCAGGAACAGCAAGCAAAGCTCGGGATTTTGCAAATGTTGTAGAAAGTAGTCAATGGCCTGGCTATGTTTGTTAATTTTCTGAGGAGAGCAAGTAATTTTAAACAGCCAATATGTGCTGGCAATTTAACATCAGGCTCTTAGAAACTTCAAGTCTCTGAAGAAAGAAATTGAAGATCTCAAAGATAGAAAGATCTCCCATGCTCATGGATTGACAGGATTAATATAGTAAAAATGGCCATCTTGCCAAAAGCAATCTAGAGATTTAATGCAATCCCCATCAAAATTCCAACTCAATTCTTCATAGAGATAGAAAGAGCAATTTGCAAATTCATTTGGAATAAGAGAAAACCCAGGATATCGAGAACTATTCTCAACAATAAAAGAACTTCTGGAGGAATCACCATCCCTGACCTCAAGTTGTACTACAGACCAATAGTGATTAAAAACTGCATGGTATTGATACAGAGACAAGCAGGAAGATCAATGGAATAGAATTGAAGACCCAGAAATGAACCCACACACCTATGATCACTTGATCTTTGATAAAGGAGCTAAAATCGTCCAGTGGAAAAAAGACAGCATTTTCTTTTCTTTTTTCTTTTTTTTTTTTTTTGTGTGGTTAGAAATTTCTTTTCTTTTTTTTTTTATTTTTATTTTTTTTCCTTTTTTAATTTTATTTTTTTGTTTATTCACTTTATAACCCATCCCAGTCACCCCCTCCCACAATCCTTCCCCATCTCTTGTTTTCTGAGTACCCCCTCCTCCTGTATCCCCCACCCTGCCACTTTAAGTCTCTGAGAGGCTAGGTGCTTCCTCTCCCATTGAGGCCAGATGAGGCACCCAGCTAGAAGACCATACTCCATATACAGGCTGCATGTTTTGGGATAGCCCCCACTCCAGATGTTTGAGACCTACATGAAAACCAAGCTGCACATTTACAACATATGTGCAGGGAGGCCTAGGTCCAGCCCATGGAGGTAGATCTGTGTAGACTAGTATGCTCCACGTTGGTGATTCAGTCTCTGAGAGCTCCAAGGGTTCAGGTTGGTTTACTCTGTTGATCTTCCTGTGCAGTTCCTATCTCCTTAGGGCCACAAATGGTATGGTTCAACTAGAGATCAGCATGTAGAAGAATGCAAATCAACCCATTCTTATCTCCCTGTACACAGCTCAAGTCTAAGAGGATAAAGGACCTTTACATAAAACCAGATACACTGAAACTAATAGAAGAGAAGGTGGGGAAAAGCCTTGAATACTTGGCCACAGGGGAAAAGTTCCTGAACAGAACACCGATGGCTTATGATCTAAGATCAAGAGTTGACAAATGGGATCTCATAAAATTGCAAAGTTTCTGTAAGTCAAAGGATACCGTCAATAGGACAAAAGAGCAACCAACAGATTGGGAAAAGATCTTTACCAATTCTACATCTGATAGAGGGCTAATATCCAATATATACAAAGAACTCAAGAAATTAGACTCTAGACAACCAAATATCCCTATTAAAAATGTGGTACAGAGCTAAACAAAGAATTCTCAACTGAGAAAAGTCAATGGCTAAAAAGCACCTAAAGAAATGTTCAACATCCTTAGTCATCAGGGAAATGCAAATCAAAACAACCCTGAGATTCCACCTCACACCAGTCAGAATGGCTAAGATCAAAAGCTCAGGTGATAGTAGATGCTGGCGAGGATGTGGAGAAAGAGGAACACTCCTCCATTGTTGGTGGGATTGCAAGCTGGTGCAACCACTCTGGAAATCAGTCTGGTGGTTCCTCAGAAAATTGGACATAGCATTACCTCAGGACCCAACTATACCATCCAGGGCATACACCTAGAAGATGCTCCAACATATAACAAGGAAACATGCTCCACTATGTTCATAGCAGCCTTATTTATAATAACCAGAAGCTGGAAAGAACCCAGATGTCCTCCGAGGAATGGATACAAAAAATGTACATTTACACAATGGAGTATTATTCAGCTATTAAAATCAATGAATTCATAAAATTTTTTAGGCAAATGGATGGAACTAGAAAATATCATCCTGAGTGAGGTAATCCAATCACAAAAGAACACACATGGTATTCACTCACTGATTATTAGATATTAGCCCAAAAGCTTGAAATACCCAAGATACAAATCACAGACCACATGAAGCTCATGAAGAAGGGTGCTTTGGTCCTTCTTAGAAGGAGTAACAAAATACTCATGAGAGCAAATATGGGGACAAAGTGTGGGACAGAAACTGAAGGAGGGGCCATCTGGAGACTGTCCCACCTGGGTTTCCATTCCATATACACTCACCAAAGGCAGATGCTCATGTGGATGCCAGGAAGTGCATGCTGACAGGAGCCTGATATAGCTGTCTTCTTAGAGGTCTGCTAGAACCTGACATATACAGAGGAAGATGCTCACAGCTAACCATTGACCTGATCATGGGGTTCCCAATGGAGGAGTTAGAGAGAAGACTGAAGGAGCTGAAAGGGTTTAGGGCCCAGTGGGGAGAGCAACAATACCAACTAACCAGAGCTCCCAGGTCTAAACCACCAGCCTGGGAGTATATAGGAGGGACCCATAACTCTAGCTGTGTATGTAGGGGAGGATGGCCTTGTTGGACATAGGTGGGATAGAAGATCCTTGGTCCCATGAAGGCTGGATGCCCCAGTGTGGGGGATTTTGGGGGTGGGGAGGTGGGAGTGGGTGGGTGGGTGAGGGAACATCCTCATAGAAGCAGGAGGAGGAGGGATGGGTTGGGGGTTTCTGGGTGGGAGGGAAATGGTGAACGGGCACAACATCTGAAATGTAAATAAAATTTCCAATAAAGAAGGGGAAAAAAAAGAAACAAAGTAAGGCTACAGAGGAATGTGTATGGGTTCTCTAGAGCCAATTCTTTGTGCTTTTCTTTGAAAGTTCACCTTAAGATTTTCTCTCATTTTTTTTTTTATACCTCTGGTATTTTCACTCTATCACCTCCTTTCCTATTTGTTCTGAGCAGGCTACCCTGTATGAACTTTATCCTTGAGATTCAGTGCTTCTAAGTCTCATTCACTAAACTCTGAGATCCCCACTGTACTTATATGGCAGCTTGCTCCCAAATAAATCTCTCTCCAGGAAGGGAAGGGAGAGTTATGAACCTCAGGAGAGAAACATATGCTGATACATTTGGGAAAGGAGAAACTTGGGATTCTTTAAGGCCTTTCCCTATCTTTAAGCTGCAGAGAGATTATCAGATTTCTAACCTACCTGCCGAGCAGCTTTTGGGAGTAATAACCCATGTTGGTGTGGGCTTTTCAGTGATGCAGATGCTTTTAAAAAATTATTATTGTATTTATTTACAATCCTGCCATTGCCTCTCCCCTGTTCCCCTCCCACAGTTCCTCACACCCTTTCCTCCTTCCCCTGTCTCTGAGAGGGTGCTCCTTCCAGGTCTCCCCCTCCCTGGGACTCAAGTCTCTCAAGGATCAGGCACATCTTCTCCCACTGAGGCCAGACCAGTCAGTCCTCTACTATATATGTGCTGGGGCCTCAGATCAGCTTGTGTATGCTGCCTGGTTGGTGGCTCAATGTCATCCCTGGAGTGGCCTATCCAGTTGGGTCCTGGAATCTTGACCAGGTGTGAGGGGGATATTAAGAAAGACAGACACAAGTTACATAAAGTTACGATCTGGATCTGGTGGGCCTTGAGCTTAGAGAGTAGTCACCAGCATGTTTATTATATGAGAGAGGAGGTGGCTTAGCTAATCTTGGTAGTGGATATGTTCTCTCTGTGGAGAGGAGCAGTCTCAAGTCGCCATGGTTATGTAATCACGCTGGAGGAGGAAGTTATGGTCCTAGTTTTTGCAAGTGCTGTTTTACCTAATGGTCAGTTGTTTACCAATGCATGTAATTTGACCTGTGGAAGTTCTTGCGGTTCCCATGAATTTGAGGTGCTGGGATCCTGGACATGGCTGTGCTCAATCATGTCAGCAATACACATTTACTAAGGATTTCATCTGCTCTCTGTCACCTCTGCATCAATGTTGATAACTCAAATCAAAGCTCATTGCTTCACCAAGCTGGGCTTTGCTACAATCATTATTTTGGTCTGTTCTGCATTCCCTATCCATGACAAACAGATGTGTGTGTGTGTGTGTGTGTGTGTGTGTGTGTGTGTGTGTTCCAGGGAAAGTCTCTCACATAAGAGTACTTCAGTCCACAGTCATGGATGGTGTGCTAGAGAATGAAATTGGCCTTTGAAGTTGCTGTCAAGGATCTAACTTCCTGGTTTTGATGGGAGTGGGGAAATAATTTCTCTTCATTTAGTGAGTTTCAAGGAAGCTGAAGCGTACTCATGTAGAGTATGAGAGAGTGATGCACTGTAACTTCAGAAATCAACTCTGAAAGGGTCATAGAGGACAAAGAGCAGGCCTGGGTAGACTGGGAGGAAGGAAGGATGTAGCCATGTAGCTTGTATCATTCCTCAAGTTCTTTTTAATTGCATATTCCTGAAAGTCATTCTCCACCCTCAGCTGAACTGGACAGTGTCATTGATGGCTGAGACCTGGAGCTCCTGCTTCTTTGGCATCCCTGCTATTCTTCTCAAAGTGTGCACAGTGGGATTTGGAACCTATGTCTTTCTTTGAAATATATTTAACTATATGTATATATCCATTTGTGACACTACATATTTTAAATGGACTATCTTCATAGCTACCTTATCTTGGAGTACATAGTCTTGCACATGGTTTGCACATAGTGAAGTGATAAAAACAATCTCAATAGGGAATAATATGATAGAACAAAATTAGAGAAAGTACTATGACCATTTGTTGACTTGACAGCTTCTTTTTAAAGCATTTTGAAAAGTGTCAATTTTATTTGTTAGTAAAGGTTTCTTTTCAAGCAGTGGTATATATCCAGACTGTTTTGTTCAATATTCTTTGATTTCCTTTTTAAGACTCCTGGGATAAAGACATGCCTGATAGAAGTGAGGGTAGAAATGGTTTCAGAGGACTCTGAACTTAACATTGTCCATATACAAAGGCAGAAGGAAGGATACTATAGCTTGAAGAAAATTTTGAACTAGTGTTATCATCTCAGAGTCTAGATCAAGTTCATTTTCTCTGCCAGTTAAAGATTTAAAAAGGCAGGAAAAAAATATAACCCAACTAATGGACAAAAGCTGCTGACCCCTATGGATGAATTAGAGAAAAGCTGGAAGAAGCTGAGGAGGAGGTGACCCTGTAGGAGAACCAGCAGTCTCAATTAACCTGGACCTCCAAGATCTCTCAAACACTGGACCACCAACCAGGCAGCATACACCAACTGATATGAGGCCCCCAAACATATACAGCAGAGGACTGCTTGGTCTGGGTTCAGTCAGAGAAGATGCACCTAACTGTCAAGAGACTGGAGATCCCAGGGAGTTTAGAGCCCTGGTAGTGTGGTGGGGACATCCTCGTGGAAACAGGGCAGCAGGGAGGAGGTATGGGATGTGGAAGAGTCAGAGGGTGGACTGGTGGGGGAATAAAATCTGGAGGTAAAATAAATAAATAAATAAAAAAGGTTTTTTAAAAAAGAAGTAACAACAAGAAGAATTTCAGACACAGCAGCTAGCACCAGCTGGTGGGGAGGGGCTTTTTTTAGGGGTGAAGAAACCTACCTAGCAAGCTCACAGAAAGATCCTTTGCCAATCAGCAAGGCAACACAGGAAGGGCTGGAGTTTTAAGACTCTTTGGTGGGCTGGAATGGGATCCCTTTCTCCTAATTTAGGATTGGTTAGGTTAGATAAAGAAAGGAAAGTTGAAGGGCCTACGCTTTGGTCAAATATGTCCTGGTCTGGCTTTGAATTTTTTTGGAGAGATCCACCAGCAGGGGTGTGTCTTACACCCTCCAGGCTGATCAGGAGGAAGCAGGTGAAAACAGAGGTTTTCCATCTATATTGTTTCTCTGTAGTCCTTTCTCTATCTGCCTGTCAGGGATCTAACTTGTAGTCCCTCAATATGCTCGAGAAAGGTTTTGTTTCAAATGCAGATTGTGTGATGTTAGACACAACCATCTACAGAAAATGATTGTGGAAAATTCAAGTGACACTATTCCAGGTGGCTTTGTGACAATATTTTATGGATGCTTTTATGAACCCTTAGCTGTGAGGGGCCATTTCTCTCCAGCATGATTAATTAACTTCTCTTCTTTTGAGAAGACTTGGGAGGTGAGAAGTTAGAAGTTGACCCAGTGGGCTTATAATTCTAGAATGATACCTAATTAATTCTCTGGCAATAGAGTTAATTAATATACAAATTCAGAAATCTGGCAGAAACCTAGTTAGTCAAATTGTTGATATTTACAGCTTTCAGTTTTTCTTCATCAGATTTTTACAGGAGTTTAGAGAAATTTATTTAGTAATGCCTATTGTGACATTCTGACATTAATTACTATATTCTTAATTCTTGGAATCAAAGGCACATACTGAATTATTACCTTGTTTAGTCCCCAACATGGTATTTATGATTATTTCAAGTAATCAGTGATTTGAATCTTGCTTGTGGGGTATATTTGATCCTCTTTGTTAATTATATATGTTTTCTTAAAAGGCCTAAAATATTACAATGAAGTAGGGTAGATCATTTCTACAGACTATTTTCACATGTCTGAACTCACCTTATATCTCTTTGGTCATGCCACATGCAGGACTAGTATTTAAAAATCTTCTAATGTTGTCCTCCCAGGATAGCCAGGATCTTTGGTGAATTGACCTTTAACCTGTCTAACCTTTATGTATTGATATAGTCAATATTTTTTATTAAAGATAATCACAGAGATACCATTAAATTATAAATTATGACAAAATGCCAACACTTCTCCATCAAACACATTGTGTTCGCTTGGTGCTGAAATCATAAATTTTTA
Source organism: Mastomys natalensis (assembly GCA_021653895.1). Classification (NCBI taxonomy): domain Eukaryota; kingdom Metazoa; phylum Chordata; class Mammalia; order Rodentia; family Muridae; genus Mastomys; species Mastomys natalensis. The sequence goes on along the minus strand of JAJTUV010001590.1, from coordinate 89,949 downwards.
ATGAAAATTATGTGTTGTGTTCTAAAAATTGCAGAGTGTGCTTCTCAGTGACCTTTCTCGCTTGATCTGTTTTCAGATGTGTGAGTGGAAGAATTTCTGTGGAGAAGGAAATGAAGAGACTTTGGAGAAAACTGCCAAGTTTATTTCCATAATATATTTAAACAAGAATGACAGAAATATAACTTGTTATTCATCTATATGAAGAAAATAAAGAGAATATTTAAAAATTAGCTAAAATTTAACCTTGATACTTCTCTGGTATGTGTGTGTTCGTGTGTGAGGTATATGTGTGTATTTTTTTGTGTGTTTGTGTGTGTGGTATATGTGTATATGTGGGGTGTATGTGTGTTTGTGTATGTGTTTCTATTTCTTTGTGGTATATGTGTGTGTGGTGGTGTATGTATGTTTGTGTACATGTTTCTATTTCATTGTGTGTGGTATATGTGTCTTTATGTGTGTATGTGTATGTATGTGTGTATATGTGTATGTGGTATATGTGTGTGTTTGTGTCTGTGTGCACATGTGCACACGTGTGTTAGAGCACATATTATGTATGCTTATGGAGTCTAGAGACTGATGATAGGATTCTTCTAGTACCATTACTTACCTGAACTTTTAAGATAGGATGTCAAGGTCATTGATTAACCAAACTGGTCACTCAGCAAGCTCTGAGGACCCACCTGTCCCTTTCCTCTCTAGTGTGAGAATCACAGTCAGACACTATGCAGATGCCTAGACTTTACATGGGTGCTAAGGATCTGACTTCATGCCTTCATTCTGGTGCAGCAGGCATTTCATAGACTGAGCCACCTCCCCAGCCCTTTACTATAGTTCTTGAAAACATTTTTAATTAAAAACTTTTGTTAGTTTGATGAGAATTTTATGTGTTTTGATCATACTCAAATTCCACAGCAAACTCTTCCCAGATCCATCCTCCTAATTTCTACATGTAAAAAAACAAAATTAACCGGGCAGTGATGGTGCATGCCTTTAATCCCAGCACTTGGAGGCAGAGGCAGATGGATTTCTGAGTTCGATGCCAGCCTGGTCTACAGAGTGAGTTCCAGGACAGCCAGAGCCACATAGAGAAACACTGTCTCAAAAAACAAAAAAACAAAAACACAAAAACACAAAACACAAACAAATAAACAACAACAAAAAACTAACATCAAGATAAACTGTGTTGCTCAAATATTCTTGGATGTATCATTTTTCTCTGAAGTGTTGTCAACTTACCAGGGGATACTTAGAATATTCTTAGAGAAAACTGTTTCTCTATCTCCCAGCAGCTAAAAATTGTCAAACGTGGCTCACAAGGAAGTGAGGTATGACTTCTTGCCAGAATTCCATTTATGTTCTGGGATTGGGTCTGAGTTGTGCTTGCAAGGTATTCTGTATTGTTGAGCACCAAGCTGATCCAAAACTCTCTCAGAGGTTTCAATGAAAAGACTAGGGCAACCTAGTTCCCCTAGGCAAGTTTACCCAAGTGTAAACTTGGCAAGGTCCATTCTGGGGCTTGGGCCTGTAGGATCTAGAAGGAGCTAAAGTTTTGTTCCTGGGAACTTGACCCCTCCACCCAGACTGGAGTTATCAGTCCCAAGACTTCTGTGTGCTCAGTCTCTGATGCTTTTGAATATTTTGTGTTCCCATTGTCCACTGTTGCTTGATTAGCTTTCTGCTGACTGTATTACAATTCTTCCCTAAGTAACTATATATAAGTTGCTGTCCTTTAGCCTACAATTTGTCCTGCCTGCAAGATGTGCCTGGGTGGTACAGAACTCTGTGTGTGTTGCCAACCAATATCTGGTTTAACTTGAGACTCATGCCCAACACTCCCTGAGTAGCCAGAAAACAGACTGGATAGCTCAGAGACCTAGGATAGAGCCAAACATAACTGGCCAAAACAAAGCAAAATAATGAAATAATTCCTAATGATATTCTACTATACTCGTAGATTGGTGTCTTGTCTAGTTCTCATTGGAGAGGCTTCCTCCAGAAGGGAGTGGATGCAGAGACCCAGGGCTGTACATTTTACACGAGGGAGGGAGGGGTAAGGGAGGGGAGGTGGAAAGGAGAGGAGAGGGAAGGAAGGAGGGAAGGAAAGAGAGAGGAGAGAGAGAGAGAGAGAGAGAGAGGAGAGAGAGAGGTCTAAATTATAGGTCTCCAGTGGGTTCCTCCTCTCAGAGAAGGGGAACCTCAAACCTCGTGGAGAAGAAGAGGAAGACTGTAAGATTCAGGGGGGATGGGGATACCAGAAGAACATGGCCCATTGAATGAACTCATCAGAGTTCATATGGGTTCACAGAGACTGACTCATCAAGCACAGGGTATGAAATGGTCTTTACTGAGTCTTCTGCATACATGCTGGCTGTTAGCTTAATGTTTTTGTGAGACTTGGGTATGTTTCTGATTTTTTGTACTTGGGATTCTTGTCCTCCTACTGCATGGCCCTGTCTAGACTCTATATGAAGATTTTTGCCTTGTCTTATTATATCTTGTTTTATCATGTTTGATTGTTATCTCTTGGAGGCCTGCTCTTTTCTGAAGAAAAATGGAAGGGATGTGGATCTGGGATAGGTGGTGGGAACTGGAAGGAGTGGAGGGAGGAAAAACTATGATTGGAATGTATTGTATGAGAAAAGAATTTAATTTTAATTGAAAAATGCTGTACTCCTTAGTAAAGTTGCTTGGCATAAGACAGCTTTTGCAAGACCCTTGAACACAATCTTTTATAGCTTATCCATCTTCTTTCCTCCTGGCAACCTTCTTCCACCACTAAAGAATGAAACTACTGTTAAGAAGACACTTCCTGCACTTAACACTCTTTTTGTTTCCTTTTTCAACATGATTTTTAAGTCTTAGGAAGAGGGGTTTCAGTATACATGGCCCATTTAGGGCTGAACATTCTATAGTCTGTTACTCTCTGAACATTGGCCAATTGTAGGTCTTTATATTAATCACTACCTACTATAAAGAAGTTTCTTAGATGTGAGTTGAAAGATGATGTACTGATATATGGCTCCAACAATAAGTCATTAGCCACATAGTAGTCATAATTTTACCCTAGGGCTTATGCCCTGTCTAGCCATAGGTTCAATGATATCCTGATAATGATGCCAGGTATGGGTTTCATCATGTGGAGTAGGCTTTCAATTCAATTAGAAATTTGTTGGTTACAATTATGATGTCTATGCCACTGTTGCACTGGACAAGCTGTTGCACATGTGGGTATGATTGGTGATTCTATTTCTCTCCTAGTAGTGTGCATAATACCTTCCAGAATTATGGAAGCTATCCAGGAGGGATAAAGCTTCCAGGTGTATTAAATTATTTTCCCAATATTCTGTGATTGTTCAGCAATACCATCAACTTCTGGAGGGTAACAAACAACATTGGCAATAGCCTTTATAATTTGGGAGTCTGCAGGACTTCATTGGCCAACAGCTTCAAATGAGGAAACACATTCTGGAGACTAGGATTTCTATTTGTTAGCTTATAGTGTCTAGTTGGGGGCATTACTTTACTATACTTTACTATAGGCCAACTCTATTTAACTCTTATTTTATAATATAAATAGCTTCTTTTCACTTAAAATAAGTGATCTACAGAATGTAAATTTCCTAGATATTTTTGTGCATGTTATATTTGAAATAGGATACTTTCTAGAGTACATTGGTTAGTTTACAGCATGAAGAAAAACACAAGTGACTTATCCCCCTTAGAAACTGGTAGGCATCTTCTCCCACCAGTCTTAAGAAATTCTATACATGTGCCGATCATAGAGTAATACATTTATCATTTGTAGAAAAATCATATGTGTAATACACACAAGAAGATAACACTTTAACATTACCCTTACTTTAGTCCCCAAGTATCTATGTCTTATCACAAAGAGAACTAAAAAATTTCTATGTATCAAGAGTTGTCAGAGGTAGGGACACATAAATTAATGTGCCAATTATAACTTAAAGTGAAGAAAATGGTATTTTTTCCTCATTTCCAAAATTCTGTCTAAAGTCATCGATGGTTGCTTTTATATACATCTTGGTACTTAGTCTTCATGATCAATGATGTATGTTCACTTCTTAAAGTTCAGAGAATAGAATCTGTGTCAAGTCAATGGTTCGTTTGTGGCAGGACTAGGATTCAAAACAAAATCTGTATGGATGCACAAAAGACCTTTAAGAGCCAAAACAAGTCTAAGAAGAACAATAGAAACATCACAATGCTAATCTCAAGCTTTGCTACTAAGCATACTTAAAAAAAAAAATAAAGTCAGCATGGAACTGGCACACACACACACAAAAACAGACATGTGGATCAAAGGAATAGAATAGAGGAGAGAGAAATAAACCTATAGAAGTGTGGACACTCGATTTTCAACAAAGGTGTCAAAACATACACTGGAAAAAATGCTTCAGCAAATGGTACTGTAAAAACTGGATATTCTCCTCTAGACGAATGAAACTCAATCCATGTCTAGCCCTCTACACAAAGATCAATTCAAAATGGATCAAAGACTGGAATGAATATAAGACTTGAAACCTTGAAACTGCTAGAAAAAAAAAAAAACTATGGAAAACATTTCAAGGCACTGGCAAGGACTTTTAGAAAGATCCCAACGGCACAGGGAATAAGCTAGCAAGTGGAACTGCTGCCTGGGATTCAATAAAATTAAAAACAGTTTGCACAGCAAAAGAAACAACCAGATCTGACATGTAAAGATGTCCAACAATTAAACACCAAGCATCAAAGTATCCAATCAAAACCTTGTAAATGAACTGAATGTACAGTTCTCAGAAGAAATATATACCACCACTATATATTTAGAAAAATGCTTCACATTCCCAGCCATCAGGGAAATGCAAATTAAAACAGTTTTGAGATTCCTATTCAGGCCAGTCAGAATGGCTAGGATGGAAAAAGCAAATGGTAACAGATGTAAGCTGGTATAAGCACTATGGAAATCAGTGTAGTAGTTCCTCAAAACCAGCTACATGGTACTCAGGTGTATTCAACTTATTATACACACTCATGTTTATTCTGGTACTATATTCACAATGACTAATAAATGGAAGCAGCCTAAGTGTCGTGTTGTGTGTGGTGTGTGTGTGTGTGTGTGTGTGTGATACCATATGTAATACATATGATGAAATTTTATTCAACCATGAAGAAATATGAAATAATGACTTTTGAAAAAAAGTGGAAAAAACTTGAAGTCATTATTTTAAAAATATAAACCAGATTGAGAATAAAAGTTTACACATTTTCTCATATGAAGACTCTAGATCTGTATATATACACATACACATATATACATATATACATATAAGAGCAAAGATGGAATTATGCAAAAAAGAAAGACATTTTAAGAGAGAGGCGAAGAAAACTACAAATATAAACAGAATAATGGGACAAATGTGCCAGGAAAGCATAAAGGGAACTATTTTGGGGTGCATGGAGATCTACAAGAGGCGTGTGGAAATATTGAGCAAAACAGTGGGGGGAAGTATAAAGAGAGAGTAAGAATGAAAATGTCATATTGAAATACATTACTTGGCATATAAATTAAAAAATAAAACAGAAACACATTTCTTTGTATGTAAATGAAAAAGTAAAATAAAACCCTGACCACTGAACTCTTATCATTTATGGTCTTCACTGCATCAGCTTCCTTTAAGAGTGTTAAATAGAACACTACCAATTTTAAGTGTCATCCCCTAAGGAGTTTCTGCTGGTTAAGACTGAGAGTATCTGTAGTAGAACAATGCTTTCATTATTTTTTTTTAAATCAGAACGGCCTGAACATTTTCTTATGGAATCTTTTCTTTATGGATTATATTTTGTGGCATTAATAGTTTTCCGCAGAGTTTTTAACTGTGATCCTCTGTTCATCAGAGCTTGGAATTATTTACACTTTGAATGCTGAGCTGGGCATTGCTTTTGCACATTTCTCTGTAATTAATAAATCACAAATTGTCTATGGATTCTGTTGTGGTAGATTAGAGATATGGTGATAAAGTCTTTGTAGTTTTTTCATTAAAAGTAAAAAACTGTTTTCCCATTGCTCAAATATGGGCTAACTTGATGATATCCTATAGAAAATGGAATGTGGTTAAGGTGACATTCTATCAAGCCTTGGAACTTAAAAGGTGATGCATTGTAGATGGACTCTTATACTCCCTGTTCAAGTGTGAGTAGCCACCTGGGAGGAAATTGAGTGATCTTTCCTGTTAGCACCCACCAATGGGGTAACATAGGATGGAATCCATATTTAGACCTGCAGCATATTCAAGCATTCATATAAATACATCCCTGTGAAGAAGCCTGCAGAGCTGAAAACTTGGGGAAGAAGACAGTGGGTTTCTTTTGTTCAAGTGGCTAAATTTTGGGTTGATTTGATTATCAGAGTTAAGCATTATACGCACATAGAAACTACACCTGACAATTTATGAGTATCGAAATTTCTAGGTTTAAGTTATTCCCAAGTTATGAAAATTGCATATGTTCTTTTTTTTTATTTGTAGTTACCTATTTTTATTAATTTTTAGAATTTTTTATAGCATATTTTAGTTACATTAACCCTCCATTCTTCCCCTATGCCTCCTAGATCCACTCTCTCCTCTCCACCTCCCCTCCAAGTAACTTCTGTTATCACTTTATTTTTTAGAAGATGATCCAGCAGCAGTTGTCCTGGTGCACTGGCTCTTACAATCTTTATGCTTTCTTTTCTATAATTTTCCTTGAGACTTAGGTGTAGAAGTTGCATTTTAAATATACCAAGTAGAGTCAGGCACCCCATCATAAGTTGTTCTTTGCATTTTGAAGAGTTCCTGTAATGGTCTCAGTCAACTGCATAAAGAAGCTTCCTTGATAACAGGTGACAGCTACACTTATCTGTGAGAATAAGGCTTTGTATTTAGAATGTCATCAGAGATTAGATTGCTTTAGACAAGTAGCACTAGTTGCTTCCTGTCTGGGTTCCATGGCTTTACCAGCCAGGGGTAACTGGCTAAGTTTACAGTACCAGGCAAGAATTTGCTACTATTAAATGGGCCTTAAATGCAACTAAGTGGCTGTTGTGCATATATTTTGACTCTACATTTATTCTTACAATGTTTTGTGTATTGTGTGTGCTGTTTGCTGGGCAGTTCTTCCTGGGTCTCCTGTATTTCAGCATGGCCTGTGAGCACTATGCCTTTTATTTTACAGAATTGTCAAAGATGTTTGCCTCGACAGTATTTTGTGAAGACAGAAGTCATATTTCCCAGTGGGACAGAAAAGAGATATGCTTTTGTCTGAGACAATAAATTAATGCTCTCATCTGAAGCCAGGATTTGCTTAGAAAAGATTTTGCAGTTCAGAATTGCCTTATTTCAAGTCTCCCAGTTGTGACGAAAACCCACTTTGTGAGCAATATTTACCTTGTTTCACTTTGTGAGCAATATTTACCTTGTTTGTGAGCAATATTTACCTTATTTTCTCCAATATCTCCAACCCTTTGCAGGACTTAGAAACTGTGAGGATTCAATGTCAGTTTGGAAACCATGTTGCCTCGTGTCCAGGAGTGGATAGTTCTTGTCTGTGACCCAGGCATCTCACTGTCTTCTTCCTCCATCGATGAAACTGAGCCGGACTAGCTTGTCGGCTTTAGCACTTAGAATTTCAGGCTTCATAACTATTGACATCTTCTTTGAACTTAATACAGTACACAAGATGCTTTGTGAAAATTGTATGACTTATTGTCTTGTTCTCAGGAAGAGATTTATTCAAGTCTGTTTACTCCTTCACAATGTGTATTTTTCATAAGAAGATATATGCAGGTTTCTCCAGAATTCAATTATTTGACTCATTAGTAATTACATGCAAACGAAATGAGCTTATGTTTTATTAGTGACTATAAGTTCAGAACACTGAATACTCTGCTAGTTGTGGCTTGCTTTCAGTAATTATTTGATTTTATTTGTCTCTCAATATATTATTTGTACATTTCAGCCTTCCTTTATCAGTCCCTACCAGCTGTTTCTCTTTTATTTTAATTCTAGCTTTATGTTTAGATAAAATGCTTAATTTGCACATTTTTACTCTTTTGGGGAGATTAGTCTTATAATTCTTGCTCTATATTAAAGGTTCAAATACACAATAATTTTTTAAGTTACTGAAAAATTCTGTTTGTAATTTTTCATAGTAAAGAGTTATGGGGATGTTTTTTCCACCTTTCCTGACAGTGATTTTTGTTATTATACTCTTGGAGGCAGTGCCCCATGACCAGGGAGTCCAGTTGGCTTTGTAATGAAGTTTTGCACATTTGGGGGAGTTTCTCTGTGCCTAATATATTATCAACATTTGAAACTATTCTAGAGACCTTTAAGAATCATATTTTCTCTGTGTTCCATGTGAAGTTTCTTAGTGCAGGTTTCACATATAGAACAGGCCTTAAATCTCGAGTCAAAGGATAATCTATTACCAAGTCTACTGCTGTTTCAGTTTGAATGTCGAAGTTCAATCATCTCATAAGGTAATAGATGGGAACAGATGGGACCACTAGGAATAGCTATGTTATCAGTGTTTGTGCTCCTGTCCCTGTCCGTCCATTCATGGGTTAATCATTAACAGATTAATGAGTTGACAAGAGTTTACGTGCTATGAAAGATACTTTGTTTCCTGTCTCTTGTGTATATTCCTTCTTGCCATATGGTGTCATGTGCTACCTTAAGACACTGGAAAGTCTCTACCAGGAAGAAGGTCAAAAGATAGGGCCTGTCAACTTTGTTCCTGGTATCATCTAGAACTAGACTAAATAAATCTTTCTTTTGTATAAGTTACCTAGCTTTAGTTAGTTATAGCAACAACAATGAAATTTAAGCCAACCTCCTAGTAAACTCTTTGTTTTGTGCATATAGTGAGAAGTACAACATGACCAGGCTGACCTTTAAAGCTTTTTTTGAGCAGCTTTAATATAATTGGTTTAAAAGTTGTAACCCATGAAGGTGTATTGGTTCTTCTATTTGTCCATCTGGAACGCAAAGTTAGATGAGAGAAATGTTTAAAATATTCAGTTTATTTTCTGATAACAAAAGAGTTTGGTACCTAATTTTGGAATCAGATTCTTTATCTAATTAGCTTGCTGCAGCATTTGTTGTTTAAATTATCCATATGGGAACATGAATGTCTTTGCTCAGTGGCAGCGTCTTGGGCAATTCTATGGGGCTAGAAGATAGTGGTGCTTTTGACTCAAACTGCTAAATACAAAGCCCTGTTTTTTGTTTGTATTGATTTTTTTTTTGAGATAGGGTCTCTTTATGTAGCTCTTGATGTCCTAGAACTTGCTATGAAGACCAGGCTGTCTTCAAATTTGTAGCAATCTGCCTGCCTCTGCCTCCCTAGAGCTGGGATTCAAGGCAGCTCTGTTCTACTGTTCATTTGTGTGGTGTTGACTGAAGTGTCTCCCTCTGCCTTGGCTCTTTCTTGAAAATTGGAATAACAATAGCATAGCTTTTTGGACTATTGTGAGAACAGCTTCAGTGGGCATGGAGGTGACTAGCGAGTGCCAGACAGATATGAACCTGAATGCTTTGCTTGCAATAATATCTGCAAACATTCATCATTAAAGATTAAAAGCAGTGTTTAGATTTTAGGCAAGAAAGATTGCTAGAGGGCCTGAAAATATGTTTTCTATTTTTTTCAGATTTTGATGATTATTATTTCAGTTAAAATTTATAATTAAAGCATTTAATTAAATTACCACACAGGTCTTAATGTAGAGCCTGACACTGAGGTTTTGCACTGGCAGTTATGGTTGCCTTGGAATTCAAATATAAAGTTTGTTCTGAGAAATCCATGTATTTACAGGAAAGGCTAAAAGTAAGATGGGAAGTGTTAGGAAAATGCAGAAAACAAGCTGCACCTCATGTTGGTGAATCACAGGGCGGCTTCTGAATGCTGCTGAATGGAGTTACTCCTCAGGAAACTACAGAGACCTGTGGCTAGAATTAGCATGGGCAAGAACCAGGCTCCCTTCAAGAGATCTTCAGGTTCCAGCTGTTAAACTATAAGAAAGCCTGAAGCTACTTGAAAAACATAACATGGGAGGCAGTCCATTTTTCTGAAGATTACAAAAACTCACCTGTTCCTTAAATAGAAATAGCAGATTTATGTGAAGCCACTAATCAAAACCTGCTTGAGCAGGAGCCCCAGGGACACCTTGTGTCAACACAATGAAAATACCCTGCAGATGCTTCAGGATCAAAGTCCCCTTTCACAGGCACACTTCCCAGAATGACCCAGATCCCCTGTTCCATGCCTTCCCACCTATTAGGTCATAAAAACGAAAATTGAGATAATGCAATCCTCCACCCCAGCATACAGAACAGAGCCTAATTTCATCACTCCAAACAATATAGTTAGTGTTTTCTTTAAAGGTGAGATTATAAACCACTGGTAGATGGGTGAAATATAACATTTTTTTTCTCTTTTGAGTAAGGGTGGTATGAGAGTTTTTGGTATCAGTTTCAAGATTAGAATCCTTTACATTTAAGCATTGTCAGAGGATCAGACAAGCATTAATAACTTGTTCAAGGTCAATTTCTTTTCTTACTTTGTCTTAAGTCTGTCTTTAAAAAACAATTATAAATACGAAACTTTCTGGGAGTTAGTTTTCTTCCATCAAATCTGTCTACCAATGATCAAATTCCTGATTCTAGGCAAATCTGCTGATGTTCAGATAGTGGACTTTACAAAGCTGGTGTATAGGGCTTCATTTCAGAGTAGTATCTTCTGTCTTTGCCGAGAAGTGAGGAAGAGAATATAGTCTTGGGCCATGGCTATGGGGACTTGCAATGTAAATTTCCCAGTTTTGAGCTACATAGCCCATTCATAGCCACCCTGAGTATCTTCATAAAGCCAACATTAAAAAAATGAAAGAATGGAGAGTTAAGGAGCAGTGGCAAAGGCTAGGGATACAACTCTGTGGTACAGCATTTGCATCATGTTGTCAAAGCCCTGGGTTTAACTGAACTTTGAGATAAAACCATTATAGTGATTATGGTTACGTCATAGAATTGCAGTGGTAGGCACCCATCACTCTAGGAATCCGGGATTGTGTCCTTATGAAACTATGGAAAGCCGTTGAAGAGTTTTAACTGACGTGCTAACTGATGATTTTGCTCCTTTAATATGAGCACAGTGTGTAGACCAAGTCAGATGAGAGCGCTAAAGTAGAAAAAGAAGAGAAATTTGAACTAGACATTTCTGTCTTGAATAGCTCAGCAGCATTTGTGAACAGTTGGTGGCCAGTGTCTTTGCTTCTACATCTAAGATGGCACTGCTGATCATTAGAGGCTTTAACATTCTGCTTCTCCTCCTTCAGCTATCTTCATTAGGGAGTCAAGTCAATATTTTCTATCAACTTTCACAAATATCATTAAATAACATTTTACTTTGCTAAGTGCATAAGGCTGGAAATCACTAACTGTGTTGTACTAAGAGCAGACTTAGCCTAGCAGAGGAGCCTGCTGAGTGCTGCAGGTCTTGAACCCCACTCCAACTTAGACTGTTATCTTCCCTGGTGTGAGATTGACTGTTGTGGAGTTATTAGCTGTGCAATTCAGAAACAAAATGTGCCCTAGGTGGTTATCCTCCTGCTCCTGCTCCTGCTCCTGCTCCTGCTCCTGCTCCTGCTCCTGCTCTGCTCCTGCTCCTGCTCCTGCTCCTGCTCCTCCTCCTCCTCCTCCTCCTCCTCCTCCTCTCACTCTCTCTCCCTCTCTCCCTCCCCCTCTCTTTTCTCCTCCCCCTTCCTCTCGTTTCTTCTTTTTTGGGCTTGCTATGCATACATGTCTAGAACTGAGGTAGGTTAAAAAAGATTTTTCCAAATCTCCAGTGCATAGAGTGGTGCTGAACACCAGCACTAGTCTTTGAAAGTCGCACAAATAATCTCAGGAGCTTGATACACATCATCTCCATTAGAACTAAATCCAAAAGATATCAGTTATAGATGACTGAAATTAATGATTTACTGAGCAATGTTTTACATGTTTTGGTGTATATTTGCTCTAGATCTTTTAAATTTTCATAAATAGTACCATAAGAGAAGTATTCTTGTTTCTACTTTTCAAATGAAGTCAAAGAAATTTTAAAAATGTATTCAGGAAAACACAAATATTTGCTAGTAAGAGTTTTAAAAGTTATCATTTTGTATCTAAACTGGTATGAGAAATGTAAAACAATCTGAATTAGGATATAAAATAAAATCCATGAAGGCAATGGATTGCACTTCAGTTAACAAGAAAGGAAGGTTGTGTACATATCACATGAGGTAGTATAGAATCTCATCTTGGACAAAGGCCATGTAGACAAGAGATGGACCATTATTTGCTTGGCATTATGGGAATGATTAGACCAGACCAGCATTAGTAGACATAATGAAGACAATGACTAGGGTTTTTTTTGCTGACGTGGCATCCTGTCTCCTGATTCATGCCTCAGCCCTCAGAATCTGCAGGGCTGCTACCTCTGAGCTAAGGTTTCAGAGTGGTTCCATCACCTCCCTGCCTTTGCCTTGAAAGGCCATCCTTTTATTACTGATGTTAAAGTTTTCTAGGCTTTCCTTTTTTGTAATTTAGTCAGAATTATTGCATATATTACTGAGGAAAATGCTAAGGGTTTTACATGATTAGAGCCATCAGTCTTTGGACACTTTTTCCTTATGAGTATAGAGATATTTTATTTGCTAGTTTGTAGACTTGGACCAAGTGACTACAGGTCACAGGACTCAAAGATTCTAAGACTTTCTGACCCATTGTTTACAAAAACAGCAAAGAATCCTAATTTGGAATGATTCTAGCATATTAACCAATCTCAACATTGCACTTTAAAGGACTTTCTAGAAAAAAACAAAGAACTTGATAGATGACAACATGTCTGTCTTAGGTGGGCTGCATTAATGAAAATGCTTCAGCCTGCATTACATGAACAGTGAACTCTTATTTCCCAAAGTTTTGGGAGATGTGTATCATACAGACAAACTGGCATGCCTTCTGTTTGGTGAGGGCAGCCTCCTGATTTGCAGACAGTTGCTTTCCTGTGTTCTCCTGTGGTGATGACAGAACACTGTGGATTCTTCATCCTATTACAAATGTATTTGTCTCATTTATGAGGTTTCCAACACCATAAATGCACAAAGGTCCCATGTCTAATCATCTTCTCATAAGAGATTAAGACTTCAACACAGAAATTTTGGGAATGATGCAAGGATTCAGTCCAAAACAATTTCCCTCATACTTTCGATATTACAGAGACACGGTAATTGTTATTCACACATTAAGACATTGAATAAAGCTATTAAGTGGTACAGTAGAGATTTTGTATAATGAAACAGTTGTAATTTGCACAAAAACCTTGGTTTATGTACTGAAAGAAGTGGTAAATAACTACCCTATGTAAATATTTTATGAACAATATACTGTCTTAAATTATTAAATCATGATAAGCAATGCTTAAGATGTGCACCAGTATCAACAGTAGCCTTATTGGAATATGTGTTTATTACCTTCCTTCCTGAGTTCATGTTTATAATATGCTTAAGAATATACTCATATAAGAATAGCTAATAATTTTTGAAATGAATGTATTTGGAATAGGCTTCACTCCATTTGAAGACCCTCCATTGACAAGTGCTTTGAAGGCCTTCTTTTAATACTGTCTATTTTTAAACTTGGCTTGGCAGCACTAACAGCATGCAGTTTCAAATGAAAGGAGCCCATCGTTGACTGCATTCACCATCAGCATTAGTTCTGTTCCCACTCTGTAGAAGCTTTGTTAAAACCTCACTAGCAATGTGAAATCCTTTCTTACATCAAGGTTGGTTTTACAAAAAAAAAAAAAAAAAATCTTGGAAGTGAAGTGGGTTGCCATACATGCATAAATGAGTGGAAAACCATCTCCTCCTCTTCTTTTTTCTCCTCCTTCTTTACATAGATATATTTAAAATAAGAAAGCAGTTATATACTAGATACAGCCAATATAGTCCATAGAGTACATGATGATAGATGATTATGTTTTTTTTATACAGTGCAAAGTAGAAATAAGAAATTCATTAAAGGGAGCAGATGATGATATTCTCTATGCAATACAATTATATGCAGTTATCAAATTATGTTAAAATAATAGTTATGATTATATTTATCAAATAGTTACTACATACCACTTAATGCACTGAAAATACGTTTAATTTTAAGCCTCATAACAGCCCAATACCTTCCACACCACACCTGAAAGTCACATGTTGAGTTGATTACTGAAGTCAGATTCAGTCAGACCCAGGTGTGACTGTCGACTGGCTCAAGCCTATCCGAGTTTGATACGTATTTAATTGCATAGGAAAATGCATAGGATTTGTTAAGAGAAATCACAGAAGGTCTATGCATAGTGTTATCATGCTAGACATCTTTATATGTGTGAGGAAAAAAAACTAGAAGGACATAACAAAGTGAGAACACCAAGGGATGCTGAGGAAGTCTATATTTATAATTAATGTTTTACTTTGTTTCCTGAATTTTGTGCAGTGAACATTTGCTAGTTTTAGTAGGAAAATAAAGTTTCGCCCCCCAGTTCCATGCCTGAAACGTTAATTGTAACATTATTTCTAGTATAATTGGGAATAGTTTGAATGTCATGTAAAAGATGAATTGTTCAGTGAAACACAGCTCATCATTCCAGGGAAGCAGTTTAAAAGATGCGATGTCTATTAAGCACACCTAACAAACAGAGATCTAGTTAAAGTAATATTCTTTGGAATAAGGGAGGGCAGTAAATGTTACTCTAAACAATCACTTTGGCTTATTCTATGGTTATGATGCAAATCCTTGTGTACAGTGAAAGGCCACAGTGTGTGAGATAAAAATGATTGAAGCATTTGCAGGATGGGGAGTGATAAGACAATTTTCTTTTGTGTTTACATGTGAAAAATATTGTCAAGTACACAATCTCTGTGTGATAAACTGCTGGATTTAGAAAAGCAGAGGTGTCTAAGTGAAATGCTTCGTCTCCTTTACCATGATTCAAAGTTGTGCACCTTTCAGGCAATCAGATGGGTGTGATTTAACTTTCAAATTTTAATTCTCAGTATCTTCAGCATCATCAGAAGATATGACAGGCATGGCTGCTGCTGGTTTCCTTCTTCCAGATTGCTGCCATCTCAAATTAGAAAGAAACCTGAGTAAAAGGTCCCCAGACAGGTTGTCTCGGTCGTTTTGACAAATACTGCATATTCTTTCCCCGGGTCATGGCAAATGACAGGATGTGAGAATGAATAGAAAATGCTTCTGTGGTGCTCTCTCTTCCCTGGTTTGCTGAGTAAGGCAAGCAGTGCAGAAAGCCTATGGCTTCTAGCAGCACAGTTCCAGAGGGCGTCCACAAAGGCAAACTGTGTCTCCTGCCCAGAGGTGGATGTGCCAGCTCAGCATGTGTCATGCCTCTGGGGCAGCAGAAGGAAGGCTGGCTACTTGCCCAGTTTTCTTTCAGAGCCTAGGTACAGAGGAGGCCAAATATCAAACTTCCTGTTTCTGAACCAAGTGTCTTACCTGTCTCTTTCTTCTCTCACTTATCTCTGATCCAGTGCAAAGATTGTTACTGGTAGGTAAAACTGCATCACAGAAGTTTCTCAGCGGTTTTGTGAGAGTGACCTTAGCAAGTCATTCAATGTCAGCCAGTACTATTTAGTTTGTGTGTATGCTTTTACACATTTTAGCACTCTACTGCCCTTCTTGTGAATTATAATTGAATCACAGAAATGTTAACTTCTTTTGCTTCTGTGACAAGTCAAGGAAGGGTTTTGATGATTTTATGTCTCCTAAAGGAAAAAAAGAGAAATGTACTACATGAGCCAGATGTCGCTTACTGAGAAACAGTGATTCAGAAGTTCAAATCATTTTCATAACCAGTTCAAATCATTTTCTTACCAAGGTGATCATGATTTCCCATGCCTGGTGTGTCTGAAGTGGAAATATGATTGCCATAAATATTTCACTGTCAAATCTTCAAGCTGCAAACATCTTCGGGAACTCTGATCTAAGGGTATGAGTTTAGCATTTAAGGTTTACAGGCAAAGTAGGTAACTCAATTTATGACACTCCTCTGTGGCCTTAACGATGGTATTGAATTCTATACTGTCAAATGGAAGTGCTGGTGTTTTAGGTTTGGGTTGACAGCTAACATTAAGCACATAAACACATGAAAGTAGATTTAGGCATTAGAAATGGATGTTATCACTGGAAACCCTTCAATCCATAAAATAAAATAATAGCAACAGATTTTAGTGAAGTGTGTAATTCTGAATCATTAAAAAGTTGAATGGCTATGAATAACTTATGCAGAAAACCCAAACCAACTCATGACAAGCTTTTTCATTTGTTGTATGAAACTGGGTTTCTTAGTAAAAAAAGAAAAAAAGCATTATTTCATTAATCTATTTACTTCACATCTTGATTACAGCCCATGTCTCTTCTCCCAGAATCCCTTCACATAGTTGCTCCTCATCTCCCTTCACCTTCTCCTCTGATAAGGATGAGGACCTTATCAGGAAGGTGGTTATCAACTCACCCTGGTCCTTCAAGTCACTGCAGGATGAAGCACACGTCTCCCTCTCAGGCCAGACAAGAAAGCCAGTCAGAACAACAGGTTCATAGGTAGGCAACATAGTCAGGGACAGCCCCCACTCCAGTTGGTGTGGGACCCAAAGGAAGACCAAGCAGTACATCTACTAAATATGTGTGTGTGGGATGGGGGAGGGGGTAGGTCCAGCCCATGTATGCTTTGGTTGGTGGTTCAGTCTCTGAGAGGCCCCAAGTATCCAGGTTAGTTGATTTGTGTTGGTCTTCTTATGGACACCTTATCCCTCTGGGTCCCTCAATTCTTTCCCCTACTCTTCCACAAGACTCCTAGAGCTCCACCTAATATTTGGCTGTGGATCGTTATATCTGTTTCAGTCAGATGCTAGGTAGATCCTCTCAGAGGACAATTATGCTAAGCTCCTGTCTACAAGTGTAACAGAGCACCCATTAATAGTGTTAGGAATTGGTTCTTGCACATGGGATGAGGCTCAGGTTGGGCCAGCCATTGACTGGCCATTCCCCCAGTTTCTGCTCCTCAATCTCTGCTCCATCTTTGTCCCTGCATTGTAGGCAGATTTTGTGGGTGAATTGATGTCCTTATCCTTCCATTGGGAGGCCTGGATATGGGAGGTGGCCACTTCAGATTCCATATTCTTCACTGCTAGGAGTTCTGCTAGAGTCACCTGCATAGACTCCCTGGAGTCTCCCCATCCTGGGTCTCTAGCATGTCCTAGAGATGTCCTTCCCCATCACTAATTTCTGTTCAGCCTCTGGACCTTTTCTCCACAATTCTCCCTACATTGGATCCTCCCCCTTTCATTCCCCATATTCTCTCCCTCCCACTCAATTCCCTCCCTCCACCCACCTCAGATGACTATCTTATTTTCCCTTCTGAATGATATTCAAACATTCTATTTGGGTCTGCCTTGTTATTTAGCTTCTTTGGGTCTGTGGATAATAGCATGGATACCATGTACTTTATGACTAATATCCACTTATAATGAGTATATACCATGCATGTTCTTTGGGGTCTGGGTTATCTCATTCAGGATGTTATTTTCTTTTCTTTTTTTATTTGATATTTTATTTATTTACATTTCAGATGTCATTCCCCTTCCCCATCCCCCCCCCATTAATCCCCTATCCCATCCCTCCTCCTCCTCCATATAAAATATGTATATATTTTAAATACATATATTTATTATTTATATATTTATAAATACATATAAACTGTAGGTTGCTGTTTTGTCATATTGTCAGTGCTCTTTGCCTTAAGAAGCTTTTCAGTTTCCTGAGGTCTCATTTATTAATTGTTGATCTTAGTGCCTGAACCATTGGTGTTCTGTTCAGGAAGTTGTCTCCTGTACCAATGCTCTTTCTCACTTTTTTTTTTTTTAAACCAGATTTAGTGTATCTGGTTTTAGGTTGAGGTTTTTATCCAATTTGACTTGAGTTTCGAATAGGGTGATAAATATGTATATTTTTAGATTCTTCTTCATGCAGGCATCCAGTTAGACTAGCACCAATTGTTGAAGATGCTTTCCTTTTCCATTGTTCAGTTTTCATAAGTATTCAGGTTTTCTGTTGTTGAAGTTCAGCTTTAATCCATGGTGATCTGCTGAGATGCAAGGGGTTATTTTAATCTTCTTGTATCTGTTGAGGTTTGCTTTGTGAATGATTATATTGTCAGTTTTGGAGAAGGATCCATGAGTTGCTAAGAAGTTATTCTCTTTTGTGTTTGGGCAAAATATTCTGAAGCTATCTGTTAGTTCCATTTGATTCATAACATTTGTTAGTTTCATTATTTTTCTGTTTAGTTTCTGTTTCAATGACCTGCCTGTTGGTGAGAGTGGGATACTGAAATCTCCCAATATTACTATGTGGGGTTTAATATGTGATTTAAGCTTTAGTTATGTTTCTTTTATGAATGTGTGTGCCATTGCATTTGGAGCATAGATGTTTAGAGCTGAGGCATCATCTTGGTAGATTTTTCCTTTGATGAGTATGAAGTGTCCTTGCCCATCTCTCTTGAGTACTTTTAGATGAAAGTTTATCTTATTAAATAATAATGGCTACTTCAGCTTGTTTCTTGGTTTTATTTGCTTGGAAATCTCTTTTTCAGCACTTTACTCTGAGGTAATGTCTATATTTGTTGCTGAAATGTGTTCCTTATATGCAGCAGAATGATGGATCCTGTTTATGCATCCAATCTGTTAGCCTATTTTTATTGGGGAATTGAGTCTATCGGTCTTGAGAGATACTAATGACTAATGATTATTAATCCCTGTTGTTTTGGTATTGGCGGTACTAGTGTGTGTGTTGTGTGTGTGTGTGTGGTGTGTGTGTTTCTCTTCTTTTGGTTCTGCTGTTGGAAAACTGTTTATTCCTTGTGTTTTCTTCGATATAGTTACCCTCCTTGTATTGGAATTGTATTTTCCTTCTAGTATTCTCTGTTGGGCTGAATTATTGGAAAGATATTATTAAATTTTATTTTGTTATGAAATATCTTCTTTTTTTTACATCTGTGCTGATTGAAAGATTTGCTGAGCATAGTTTGGATTGATATCTGTGGTCTTTTAGGATCTACAAGACATCTGCTTATGCCCTTCTGGCTTTTAGAGTCTGTATTGAGACATCAGGTGTAATTCTGATAGGTCTGCCTTTATATATTACTTGGCCTTTTCCCCTTATAGCTTTTAATTTTTGTTCTTTGTTCTATATATTTAGTGCTTCAACTGGAGGATGGTCTTTTTTGGCCCAATCTATTTGTTGTTCTGTAAACTTCTTATACATTTGTAGCCATCTCTTTCTTTAGATTAGGAAAATTTTCTTCTATGATTTTGTTAAAGATATTTTCTGGGCCTTTAAGTTCGGAGTCTTATTATTCTTCTATTCTGATTATTCTTAGGTTTCAGTTTTCTCATGGTGTTCCTGGATGTTCTTTGTTAGAAACTTCAAATTTGTAGCATTTTCTTTGACCAATTTCTAATTTTTTTCTATCACATCTTATATGCTGAAGAGTCTCTCTTCTATCTTTTCCATCCTGTTTTGCATCTCCTGGATTGCTTCAGTTTGCATTTTCTTTATTACTTCTATTTTCATGTTCAGGTCCTGAACAGTTTTATTTCTTTTCTTCACCTTTTGTTTTTATTTTCATGTATTTCTTCATATTTATTCATTTCTTCTTTAAAGGCCTCTATATATTTAGTTGTATTTTCTTATATTTCTTTATGGGAATTATTCATTTTGAAAGGCCAACAATCATTTTCAAAGATTAAATATCATTTTCTTGTACTTCATGGCTTGTTGTAGTAGGATAGCTAGGTTCTTGTAGTGCCATATTGCCCTGGCTTTTATTGGTGTGTTCTTATGTTGACCTTTAGCAGTTTGGTTTTTCCTGCTGTTAGCTGGCCTGGTAGTCCCTGATGACAACAGGCCTCTGAGACTCAGGTAGCTAGTTGTCCCTGATACCAGTAGACCTCTGGGATTGCAGAGCTTGTTGTCCTGGGAGGCAGCAGACTTCCAGTGATGCAGGCAGAGATGTTGGTCCCGGATAGCTGTAGGCCTCCCGAATTTCTGGTAGAGGTGGGGAGCAGATGGAGCACAGAGGGGATGGGGTAGACCTTGCAGCTGCTGGACTTGCTGGAGAATTGCCAAAATTGCATTTAATAACCAACAATTATTTTTTACTGAGAGGAAATTTCTCTGTCTAAACATTCTGTTTTAGAGAGGGGTGTTTCTCCATTCCTGTCTTTACAATTGAGTCTTGATAATCCTGAATGAAACTGTGATTCTCATCTTTTTAGTCACAGTGTTTCCTAAGTGAACATATAACCAGTCAAACATATGCTGAAGTTTTTGTTAAAGTTTTTGAGAAACTTTAAAAACTTTAGAAAAGGTTTATTAATTCATTGAGAATTCCCTGACATGCACCTTAATCCTGCCAATTCTTCCTGTATTCACCTTGAGTCCCCTAATGCATGGAGTCCATTTTTGTATTGTCCAATTACTCCTGGGTGTGAGCTCTGCCCTAGAGTTTTGTCAACCCACAAGGAGTCATATCACTAAAGAAAGCCTTTTCCAGAAGATCTCAAATGCCAATAGTTCCCCAGTTAGTGGTAGAATTTTGTTGCCACTTTTCATCCTTCATTCTAGGATCTTGTTTATCTAGAATGTGTGCAGGCCTTGTGAACAATGCCACACTTGTGGTGAGTTTTTATGTGAAACTGCCTTGTTATATCTAGAAAATACAATTTCCTTGATGTTATTTACCACTGCTACTTCTCACAGTTTCTTAGACCATTCTTCAGTGAAGATCCCTGAGCCTTCGGGTTAGGGGTATGTCTCATTATCAGCTAAACACTCTACAGTCTTTTATTTTCTACATATAAACCATTGACATTCTTTGTTAATTACCATCTACTTCAAGGACATTTTTCTTATGTAGGTTGAGAGATGTGTTGATCTATGATAACAACAATAAATAATTTAGAGTTGTTTTAATACTACATCCAATTTGGGAGACTAATAGCATTGGATCTTCCCCTATGACCTGTTACCTATCTATCCACAAGTTCTTAGCTCCCTTAATAGTGCCAAATTTGAGTAACAGTTCATGAATAAGACCTTATGCATAATTAAAAAAATTTGTGTTTACTCCCAGAATATTTTATACCATTACAATAGTAAGCATATCTAATTATATATATATATATATATTATATATATATATATATATATATATATATATATATAATCTGCCTGAAACAAGAGTTGGTTGCTTACCAATTATGTTTATTAAGTTCTTATGACTTGTACTTTTAATCTCTTGCATTATAAATAGCTTTAAGTGTTACAAAATTCTATGATTTCAAGAGTTCACACATGTGTTCAAAGGGATCGTAATTTGTTTTCTTAGCCTGTTTTCTTACAATCTATTTGTTTGGTTCATGGGGTGCTCTCAATTTAGGCTGGCAAGCATCTATTGAGCATCTCACAAGGTAAACTTTTGGTATTAATTTGGACTGAGAATAATTTAAATCTCCTTTATATAAATGTATACAAAACAAGACAGACACTTGCTTCTGTCTCTCTAGAAGCTAGTGCATGTACAGATGAATTTTTTTCTGCTAATCAATCTACCTGCTGCAGAACATTAGATAAAAAGCTAGCAATGTGAAGAAGTGGAACCCAGAAAGGAGTTATTTTTTATTTTTTATTTTATTTTATTTGTTTTGTGAGTGGTGGAGGGAAGAACACTGACCAAATCTATTACATAGAGAAGGGCTGTAGTTTTAAGCGCAGTGTTGTGTCAGTTTAGGCCAGATGTACAAAGATTACCAACCTACTACTCATAGTGATGGTAAGTAGTGGTTTTACTTATTTTTTCTTTGCATCTCTGTGTTACTGGTTTGTTTTTATAGCTTCATATTGTCTGATTTTAAGGGCAAGTCACATTTTTACATAATATTTTGCTAAGCTCCAATCAGAAATCCATAGTCACAATCTTCAGAACTACAGAGCAATGATTGTTTTCTTTGTAATTTCTCTTTGCTATTGAGCTCTTGTAGAGACAAAACTTCTCACAACCATTCATTAAGTAATCAGAAAAAAAGAGATGACTGTTAATTGATACATCATGCTGTGAGGCTGGTGTGGGGAATCAAGGCTGTATTTCTTATCAAATTGCAAAGGAGTCTTAAGGACACACACAAGGGATACATGCCTAGATTCATATACACACATTGATTCATAGTCAGGCTATGCCTTCTCCTGTCATTTTATATCTATGGTATATAGTCTGGATGGTTGAGGCAAGTAAGTTCATTGAACAAATATATACACTGCAGTTCCCTCCTAATGGTTATGTAGGATAGCTGAGGTGGAAACACTTAACATGTAGAGGTTCAGACTCTGTCTCTTGTTTATGGAGGGAGAGATACTTAAAAATCATAGAGGCAATCTACATTCTTAGTATGTGGCAGTTGGTTTTGTCAGATGGCCAAAATGTTGAAATAAAAACAATTTAAGGAAAACTTGCAGATACTTTGGAAAATTCTTAGATGAGTCTTTCACAGTTCATGTTTTATTTTCCTTGAAAGGTAATCATCAGGCTTTTGCCACAGTAAACTCACTTTGACAGGAAACTTCAGAGAAAAGGGTAAATGCAGGAGGGTAACATAGGAAAATATTCTTGTGATAGTTTGTATATATTTGGCCTGGGGAGCGGTGCTATTAGGAGGTGTGGTCTTGTTAGAGTAGGTGTGTCACTGTGGGTGTAGGTTTTAAGACCCTACTCCTAGCTGCCTGGAAGCCAGTCTTCTCCTAGCAGCCTTCAGTAGAACTCTCAACTCCATGCCTGCCTAGATGTTAACATGTTTCCACCTTGATGATAAAGGACTGAATCTCTGAAACTGTGAGCCAGACCCAATAAATGTCCTTATAGGAGTTGCCTTGGTCACAGTGTTTGTTCACAGTAATGAAATCCTAAATAAGGCAATTCTCAACCTCATTAGTTAGAAGCAAAATGCAAATGAAAACCTCAGTGAATTCCAACCAAACATCCAACAAGATGACTAAAATTAACAAGATGGGAAAGATTCTCTGAGTGTTGGGTTACCATGCTTTGGATGGCTGAGTAACCAAGAGCCTATATATAGTAGGAATGACAACAGAAAGTTTTCTACTATGGGAAACTATTTGGCATTAGTTACCCAAGGATTTTCTATTTGTTTGCTATTCAGACAATTTAATATTCTGCAGCAATAAAAAGGAAGAAATAACATTTCTTGGAAGAGACCTCCTAGGTTGTTGATTATATTCTCTTTCTGATCTGCTTGTGGTGGTAGGTAGTTCTTACTTTAAGGACAGTGTTCAAATTGTTTACTTTGGTGTGCATTTCTCTAAATTATTTTGGTCAAAATGTTTAAACAATAAAATATTAACAGCTGTGATCTCAGAATATGATATTTTAAATCAAGAAGGCATCAGTGCAACTGATGAAAAAATATGAAATGTGGAATAGTCTTGAGTTTACAGAGATAGTAATAATGAGGGAGTAAACTGATCCTTTGCTGGTCTTAGGGCTCCTGCTTTTCATGAATTGGGCTTTGGGCTAGGTACTCACATCCTCCCTTTTTCCTCAGAAAAGTGTGAATAATGAGGTGGGTAATTTGAATTGGATAACCTGTATGACATTTAGCTCCAGGATCTGGCATTTTGAAACACAGCATTCTCCCTCACTTCTGGTCATGGTTCTATAACTTTATTATTATTATTTTTTTGATTGCTACAGTTTACTCTTTCTGATCAAATTAAAGCCAGCGAGATGAGTCTTCTAGGAACATGTAAACTTTATCATCTTAGCTATACAACCACAGGCATTCTAGTTTAGAAATGCTGGTTTGCTTTTGCCTTCTCAAGTTAGGATCTTATGATCTAGGACAGGCTGGCCTTTAACTCACATTGCTCTCCTGCTTCAGTCTCTCAAGTTCTAGCATTATAGACATTAGCCATTGTGCCCCAGTTTAGAAGTATTTTGAAGGGAGGAGTGTTACATGGCTTAAATGTCAATATATCTAGCGACTTGGAGATTCCCTTAAGAGTGGAGTACATGCTCCTTACTCTTCAGTGTCTACTTCAGACTTCTTATGAAGATATAAAGGAATAACTTGGAGAATAAGTAGTGAATACATAATAAAATAATTCAAGGTATATAGTTTCATTTTTTTAAATGATCGGTGTCCATTTAATCTGTCTTTAGTCATCATAAAAATCTTTACTTTACATTTGTTGGGTATTAGAGGTGTACTGACATTTCAGAAAAGAAATTGCTGATAGTGGTGGTAATAAATTTTATTTCCAGACTAATATTAACCCAGCAAGTACTTTTTACCTCTATGAGATTTCTACTTTGCAAAAAAAGCACAAACCCCAGTCAGATAAACTTTGTTAATAATTTAATAAAATCTTGGTAATTATATTTGTATCTCATTCCAATTTCTAGGTCTCTTGTATGAGTTTGTCTGTTCATATAAAATCCTACATACTATCAAGTTTTCCCTTAATAAGTTTTAGTATATCTTTTTGCTATAATTTCTTTAACACACATATTGGCTTCTACTGTTCAATTTTGTTTGAATTCTCCAATTAAAAAATAATTTTCTGTCATTAATGTTCTTACACAGGACAGATATACTATAGAAAATATTTAATCATATAAGAAACTTAGGCAAGAATTGCTTTTATGGAAGAGCTGGATACTGAAGGATGGCTAACAATTTGTTGACTGTTGGAATCAGAACAAAGGTCATAGATACATTTTGCTCAACTGACTAAATATCCTTCCAAACCTCTGGCATTTTAAGTGGATTTAATCAAATTGAAATATATGATCCCATGTATAAAACCAACTCCTATAACTAAATATTGTTTACTGTTGTTTTTTTTAATTATTATTATTTATTTATTTAATTATTTAAATCAAATCATAACTTTTACTTATTCACACAGGGGTTATAAATACAAAAAGGCAGGTTGTGGGGAAGGGGATGACACTGGAGCACAGGCGTTCAGGAGGAGTACAGATATCTTTCAGAACAGGCTATAGGCTGGGTGAAGGTTAGGGACAGCTCACTATGACTCTGCCTATAATTCACTTGTCCTTATCTAAGTTGGTACAATCCGTCGAGGCTACCTATTTACAAGGTCTATGACTACTCAGGCTGGTAAATTTCCAAATTTACAAAAGCTGCCTGTTTACAATAGCTTATAGCCATCTGTTTCAGTGTTTTTCTACAGAGACCCAAGGCCTTGTGTTAGCATGCATGTATGTCAGGCCTATTGCTGATTTTAGGCCTATGGCTGATTTTGGGCCTTTAGTGTATAAGCAGAGATCTTCTCCCTTCTCTAAGTATAGAAGGGCAGTGGTGATTCTAATCTTGTGAAGGTGGGGAATAGAGGCCTGACCTCCAATAATTGAATGGGACCTTGTAATGGCTCTGGTTTTCCTGTTGTTGTCCAGTGAGGCACGAGGGCCATACCCCTCCCATTGTCTTTTTCCTAGAGAGGGATACTTTTGACATCAACCCCTATGCAGTCAGGCTTGTCCCTCAGGGAACCCAGAGAAATATTTTAACTTTTATTTATATTCCCTTGCAGTGCTTAGCCCCGCAGCCTAAGCAAGAATTCAGATCGCCAGTTGGAGGGGGTTCTGGGTGGTCCCTCTCTGCTTGTTCTAAGGGTAGAAGTCCCCTCTTTTAAGTTGGGTGGAGATGGGTTTTGGGAACACCCTGGATAGGGTGTTGGTAACAACCTCATCTTGAGTCTCGTGGTCCTCCATAGCTAACTTATGATAATGTATCTGAATAGGTTTTGTTACCAAATTATCTATCTGTTGTTTCACAAAGTTAGAGAATAAGTAGTGAATACATAATAAAAAATTCAAGGTATATAACTTCTAAGAGACTTCCTATTTACATATTGGATTTTATTTGTTTCACAGAAGACAGTGTGTAGTGGTATATTTCCCTGCAAGTTGGGAGGAGCTAAGGTGGGAGTAAGGTGAGGAAGAGAAAGAGTAAGGAGAGGAAGAGGAAGGAGGAGGAGAAGCTAGAGAGGCAGAGATGTAGGAGGATGGAGAGCCACTCATGTATGGAAAGCAGTCCTGGGTAACAACTTATATCTAGGTTAGTTAATTGGGAAATACCTCTAATTGTGTGGGCATCTTGTAATTGAGCATTACCAAACATATAAAGCCTTTGATTAATCTTTAAGCATTAGACCTTCATTCCTATTGGGTCCCATGTGGATGGTGGTATGGTCTGGGCTCAGCCCATCCTTGTGGAGACAGCATGGAAGATTGGCAGAGCCATCTCCCACAGTGGCATCTTGTGGTGGCAGGGCCAATGTCTTGGCTGCCTGGCTGGTGACCTGAGCTGCGGTAGCAGTGAGAACACGGAGCAGCTTGTGGCCTCAGGCAATCCTAGTTGGAACATGGCGGCTCCGTAACACAAGACAGATTGGGTGCCGCCGATTTAAATATCACCCTCAACTGCAGTGTCTTATTTCACTTTTTTTTTTTTTACAAGTCTTTAGAAATGCCTATAATAATTAGAAATTCTACCATTTATATGCTGGCTCAGAATTTTGTCAGAGAAGGACCCATGTATCTGGATGTTGGTCATTAGTATTTTTGACCTTGGATATGATAATGCCATCTCTGTATTTTAGAGAAAATATTGATATATGTTGGTTGCCATAAACATTTTAAATTCTTTTAGGAAATGGCTGGAAATAAATAGCTATTTGAAATGCCTTTACTTTCTTAGGATTTATTACACATAAGACCTGTCAACCCCAAACACAACAGTGAATGTTGTTTTATTCTCATGGATAGTCTTTAAAACCTTTACTGTTTTATGAAGCAACATTAATCTTAAATCCACATGGGATTAAAGATGTTTTAATTAAGCATATAGCTTGGCACTTTATAACCTCAAATTTGAAGATGATAAAGCATTTTATAATGGTCATTGAATTAAGAACTCCTAGGAATTTTACAGACATGAGTAGAAAGGATAATTATTCAATTAGTCTAGCTCTAGACCCAAAAGATATGTAATAGACAGTATGAAGGTTAGGCCTCATAAAAAGCTTGTCTTCCTGAAAATGTGGTTACAAAGTTGCTGAGCCAAGAGGAATTATTTATAACATTGGAACAGGACTCATATTCATTCATTCAACAAATATTAACTCTGCACTTATTCTTTTCATTTTTCTAAGCACTAGAGACAGAAAGGTGATACAGTTGTATACATAGACTTCTGGAGGAGGAGACCGAACAAAGCAGCAATGCTCTTCACTAGAAAGGCTAGCATTGAAAGAACATGTTCCACTGCAATTAGATGGCAGTTTAGACGTATTTACACACACACACACACACACACACACACACACACACACACACACACACACCTTTAAGCAGGTACCGAGATACTAATACATAAGTGAAAAATCAATGGGATAGGATGAAGTGTAGATTTCTCGGCAGTGGCCTTGCATTTAAGGCCACTTTTTTCTCCTTATTTTCCTTGTGTGATCATTTACTGATTCTAAACAGGTGGCTGAGAGTGGAGATTTTGATTGCTTTGCAGAGTAGGGCCACAGTGGATAAATACAAAAGTATCAAATAAGCCCAAGGCTAACCTTGATAGCACATATTTACAACAATACTTATTTTGAGTTTAGAATATACACCCTTTCCCAGTACATGCTGAACATTTACATATATTGGTTCATAAAAAACTCCCAATGCCTTTCAAACAATTAAAGGCATACACATAGTGTGTTGCTTTGGTATAATAGATTTGTGCCAGAAATCAATAGTATAAAGATAACTAGAACATTACTAATATTTTTGAAATTAAAATTTTAAGGAATCCATGGGACAAAAAAAACATATCCACAATGGAAATTAGAAAATAACAAGTAACCAATAAACTTTTGGTGAGACTAATCACCCAAGTGATCACCCCAAATATAAGACCCAAGTACTCAAATAACCAATGTTAAGAACATTAAAAACACATTTATGCATAGCCTACTGATCTTTAAATAATAAGATAATATTGGGAAGAGTTTAATACCAATATTTCAGCATTTATGATAAATTAGAAAATGTAGGAAAGGCATTTCAACAAAACTATTTCTGAGAAGAAGTATAAAGCCAAAGAGTTTAGTAACTATGAAAGTAATTAAATCTATGGTTTCAAACTTCCCACAAGGAACTCTCTAATCCACTGTTGGCTTGTTATAACATATTCCCTTCTTTGTTTGCAAAATTTATTTTCTTTTTTTGAAATTATAATATAATTACATCGTTTATTTCTTCCCCTTTCCCAATTTAAATTGTCCCATGTATTCTTTCTTGTTCTTTTTCAAATTTATGGCCTCTTTTATTATTATTAAATATATATAATCAGTTCAGACTACATTATGTTATTTATTCGTGTGTTTTCAAGTCTGACACTGGTATCAAAAAGGAAACCCAGTCTCAAACAAATTGATGTGGCTTTCCCTGGAGAAGATTATTTATCTCACAATCAGCATTCTTTAGTTGCTTGTATTTTTTTTTGTGTGGTGTTGAGGCCACCTAGGCTTTCCCTGGTCGACTGTAATATGTCTATTCTTGTTCAGCTCATGTTTAGGCAGTCGTGTTGGTGAGACTTTGTGGTTGTAGTAGCTTCTGCTATTCCTAGGATAGGATACAATCTCACAGTAAATTTTCTGATCCTCTAGGTCTTACAGTTTTGCAGTCTTTTTTTCTCTCTTCTTTTCAATGGTCCCTAAGCCTCAGTTATGGGAGTATTTTGTAGCCATATGGGAACCTACAACTGTAGAAACTTTATATTTATACAAAAACCTAATATTTATACAAAATAAATAAAAAATGCAAAATAAAAAAACCTAAATTTATACAAAAAACATTTAAGTGGAGTTACCATATAATGGAGGAGGTGATGCCACAATAAGACATCTTATGCCACCAAGTAAAACCTCTAGTGTGCTAGTTATGTATGGGTTACATCTTGAGTCATTGGACAAAGCAGTCTTATAAATCCCCACAAACGTTATAGGCTATTTCTAAGGCTTTTGATTCTTTCTTACAGGCTGATGAGAAGACTTTATTTTTGAAGACATCATTTACTTACATCATCAAACATGGGGAAACCCAGCTGATGTCCAATAAGAAGCTTCATCTATTAGTGTGCATGGTTCTGGAAGGTACTCTACATGCTACTGAAGGAGAAAGTTATTATTTAGCTACAAACTCTGTGATCCCACAACAGCAGTTTACCTGCAAGATATATTAGTGCAATAATGACATAAATCTTATGGAGGGACATAACCACTTTTATAATTATTGTTATTAGATTTAAAGGCCACTTTATGAGATAGAACTCATTCTTTGACACTACTGAAGTGACTAAGAACCTGAGACTTGGTAGGTCTTGGGAACAGGGGAAATTGTATTACTACTACTACTATTATTATTCTAATACTATTATTCTGATAAAGTAATATAGCAAGAAAATGATTTTTAAACACATATAGGTATATTCTATACCCATAGATCATACATCACTCAACTTCATTAGAAAGGTTTCTTCTTTTAGTAGATGGGAAATAACACTGAGAACCACAACCGAGCAATATATGCAGAATGAAAGACTTTGGAGCACTTGTCATAAATAGAATGTTTTTTTTATCAAATTCCACTCTTCAAGGCTCAGGAATCTATGTGGAGAAGAAGGAAAGATTATAAAAGCCAGAGACAGTAGCTGTCTCCAAGGAAACAATCTTTTATGGCCATAACAGGACTGATATGCATATGAATTCAGAGACTGGGACAGCACTCATAAGACCTGTACAGATTCAAGCTAGATAAAACTCCAGGACTGAGAAGAGGAAGTGAGCATAGAGTACTACCCATAGTCAAGAAACTGTTTGGAATTGATATCTTCTGGTGAAGGAAAAATCAGTTTTCTCCAATAGATTGTCACTGGGTGCATCAGCCACTTTCCAGGGCAGGCAGAAATTCCAAGGAGTCAACACAAAACTCACCCCATGTGTTTTGTGAGCCTCTAGTTTTGTTTTGGGACTTTTTCATCTTATTGATTTTTGTTTGTTTATTTTGATTTTTAAATTTGATTTTAAGAAAGAGAACACTTGAGGTTTAGTGGGAATGGAAGCAGAGAGGACCTGGGAGAAGGGAAAGAATATAATCAAAACATATTAAATGAGTAATTTTGAATTATTTAAGTAACTAATAGAAGATATAGTCAGAAAAATGAGAATCTTGCTGTTGATTTTTCTGAAGGCATAATAAAAACTGAAAACATTAGAAAATGCCTTTTCTCCTATGGTACCTGTTAATTTAACCATAATTGTGTAGGTTTAACATTCATAGCAATATATAAAAATGGAGTTTTATTAGATTGGCTTACTTTATAGGGGCTGAGTGACAATGGCCATTTACATATTAGAGAGTCTGAGAGTCCAGTAACTGCTTGATTCAGAAAGGTGGATTCCGTCTTGGGGTTGGAAACTTAGAAGATGCTTCGGGGAGTTGCTGGTTTGGAAGTCTGAAGTAGGTGGAGTCTAATGTCATTGAGAGATTGCAGCAGCAGCAGTGGCAGCAGCAGCAGCAACAACATCAATGAGCAAGTATTTAGTGATTGATGCATTGACCTACAAGAAGAGAAGGCAGGCAGACAACTTTGCTTCATATCTCAGCTACCCCAGAAGGGCCACAGATTCTTTGGAAGGTTCTCCAACCCTTAGTTAATCCTTTTTGCAAGATGTCCTAAGAGAATGACACAGAGGCACATCCCTGTAACTTTATTTTTTCAAAACCTATTTTTAATGATGGTTCTTAAATGCTTTAACTTCTCTTCTGTCCACCATCCACTGGAGATAGTGGAAAAGAAAGGATATGGGGGAAGTGGACCAGTTTAGAAATGGTTCTTTGAAACAGGTCCTATCTGTGTTGTCAGGAAATCAGCAATTCAGTTCACAGGAGTCAGCAATGACAGCTTGAAAGAGTCAGGGTAGCAAACACTGATTAGCAGTGGTGGCACCATCTAGCAGAGACAGCCAGGCCTCAGCCTCAGCACTAGTCAGCAGGAGGGACCAGGAGGGACCCAGGAGAAGTTCTCAGCTGTGCCTCTCTCAGGGAAGTGAAGATCAGTGAAGATGTGAGACCAACAAGCATTGTACAACTAGCTCTATATGCAAACCTAACTCAGCCTCTGCCACTGTCCATCGAGTCCTTGTTATACTCCCTTCAGAACATCCCATGTCCCCACAGGTCTTGCCTTAGCACATGTCTTGCCTCAGCTGATATCACTCTGCCAATCAGCTCAAGTCTGAAGAAGTGGCAAGAAAATCACAGCATACACCAGAAGTTTTTTGGTGTATTTCTCTCTATGATCCTGACAAATGGAGCTCAACTACTCAGTGTAAGGTGGACCAATACATGCATGTTGTTAGGGAAGAATCCTTCTATCCATGAAATCCTTCCTTCATGAGTCTGCTTTTAACCTTTCATCTGTGTCTGCTTCAGGAAAACACTCCTTCACATGTTTGCTCCAGCAAAACAGCAACCAACACAACTGACTTTCCATGGAATCTTTAAGTTTCTACTTCATGTTCCTTAGTTGATTCCAGATCCAATAAAGTTGACAGTCAAATTAAGTTCACCCCTTGTCAGGTTAACTCATCTTATGCCATACTATATTTCCAACTAAAAATAAAATAGAAGCACATAAGTATGTCTTTTTTAAAAAATGAAAAGTAGATGAGGAAAGGATGGCTGAGCTTTAAATAATTGTCCAAACCCAACTGCAAAATGTTGGTTTATCTAAAATGAACTTTCCCCCAATGTCACCTCTTTCAGTTTTACTTACCTGAGCTGTAACATAAACAGGTAAGCCTCAGGGAGATTCACCCAGCTTTGCTCTTAGAATGCTTTTTCCATATACAGTGTGCACTCAAAGCTGAAGGCGTTTCTTCCCTTGTCAGCTATGATGTTGAACAATTCCTTGACTTTTTATGTTGCATGTTTTTAAATCTATAGAGATATTTGTCCTAGTACCTACTGTAGAAAAATATCATGAGGAGTTGATGAAAGTATATGGTTCTTCTCCATTCTTACTGCCTGGTATTTAGTCAGTGCTTTAGATTTATCTTATCTGAATGAAATGATAGAGCATAAGCATGTAGACTGAGCTTTATATATTTCCTATTGTTTTTATTTATTAGTAAGAATTCTGAATGGTAGCTCCTGAAATATAATCATTTTTTCTGCCCTTCTAAAATGATCTCCAAAGCTGCATGACTCCCAGCAAGGGAAACGTTCATCTTGTTTTTAATACTGACATCACTATGGGCCCCTAGATGCTAATATGATAAGAACCTTTGAAATAAGCATTTTAGATAGGACTTTACTGCTTTAATAAATGTTTTTCTTATGACTCCGATTTCTCATTTTGATTAGTGATACAAGAAAACACCTAGATGATATTGTCAAGTCTCATCCATCATCAAAAATGAAGCAAGTAATCTGAATAAAAATCTCTAGACACTTCCAGTAAATCCATTTCTTTAATCATGCTGCTGGGTTGTTTTCTAATATCTTCAAAGTTTCTTGCTGACGCACTCCCTGCAAGTGATAAGGAAGGAGTTGAGTCTCCTAAGTGCAGCTGTGGAGAGCTCTACCAGTCCTCAGTTCATTGTTCTGTGTGTTCATTAGTATTCACAGTATTTGTGAACCCAAGGGAAGACTCCACAGCATGTGATTAAAGGAGTGGGAAGTTTTCCGGCTGATTTTCACTGTGAATCATGAAAATCTAATTTTTCAGTTTTCAGGATGTTAAGTGGGAGAGCATTATTGTCTCTTAGTGTCAGAGTTACCTAAATGTGCTTATATTTTCGTTGTCCTGGATAACAGGCCAGAGTCATTCAGCAAGCATGCACATTAAAGAACTACTTATACAACTAATTTTAAAAATTGCTTGTGCTCATGAAAAGAAATAAGTGTTAAGGTTCCAGTTCTTATAGATTCTTATTTAAGCATGTGAAGCCTCAGTTTCTCCTTGAGTTCTAGAAATCAGGAGTTAGTATTAGTCCCTCAGTTAAAGTGCCTTACAGCTTTTCTCCATAGCCTGTAGCCTTCCTGGAAGACAATGCCTTTTCAGCCTGAAAACCAGTGAAATAATCTTTGAAAGTGGAAGAACTTTCAGACCTTCAAAATGCTTTTCCAGAAAAGGAATCTATGTTGTCAATTTCTGTAGCTAGAAGTTAAATGAAATGTAACTCAAATCAGAATTCAGGTCTCATATGAACTTAAATTGAACTCCTATTTTATGCCCCACCCCAATTTGCTTTGTTTTTTTCTCCCTTGACAGAAGCATAGGAAAATAATTTTGACTTTTTGGAATTCTAGTTGTTTAGAAGAGTTCTAAGAGTTTCATGAATTC
Organism: Mastomys natalensis; assembly: GCA_021653895.1. Taxonomy (NCBI): domain Eukaryota; kingdom Metazoa; phylum Chordata; class Mammalia; order Rodentia; family Muridae; genus Mastomys; species Mastomys natalensis. The sequence continues at coordinate 56,303 of JAJTUV010001590.1, read as the reverse complement.
CATTTTGAATTTAACCAGTCTGCTCTGAATTAATCAGGCTAAAATTGAAATGTGTCTTTTTTTGTTTTTTGATTTTGATTTAAAGATCATTATTAGTATTCTAATGAATTGTGGACAACCCTCTGATTTACTGGAAACAAACAAAGGAACAAAAAGTTTAAACACCATGCTGTGCTTTTACAAAAAGTTTTCTTTCCTGGCAAAGGGTTGAGATTTCTATTTAGATTCTCAACTTTCTTCCAGCACTAGCTACATGTTAGCCAAAGGGTACTTATTAATATAACAGTACAGAAAATGTATGTTGTATCAATACCCATTAAATGACAGTGAATTTTATAATACAAATATCAAAAATGTAGCTTTGGTCAGTGGCAGTATCATAACTAATAAAAATCTGAGGCACAATCATTGCTAATGTTTGCTAATAAATATTAAAAATTTAAGGAATTCACTAGAGTTATATTTTATGTTCTTTAAAGTTTTAAATTCACATGTGTCTGTGCAATCATCTCATAATTCAAACCTATGCCTACGTCTTTAGGAGTGAGGGAGAACTGAGGAAGAAGCATTGCTGAGGGCATTCACATCTGTATCATTGTGGCTGAAATTTAGACTCTTGCATCTGGACTAAGCCCAAGCCTCCCGTAAATCATTCAGTTCTCATTTCTCATTCTTGTTCTCAGCCACCTTCCTTTACTTGTCACTCTTTCAGGCTACAAACAGTTTATAGTTATTAACTTAACTTCTGCATGCAGTGAGTTTAGCAGGTCTGCTGTACTTAGGAGTATTTATGTAGGAATGAGCATGAACATATATAACAGCAATCTTGGCTGCTTGCTGATGCCACTTAAGGATTCATTTCAAAGTATGGAAACAATTTTTCAAATGAACTAATAAACTAGAAAACTCATACATTTTAGCCAGTATGTAAATATCTGCCCTGTATGGCAAGTATGTATCTTGCCAGACCCCATGAATAGGGTATAGGCAGTGAGTGACAAGAGACATTTAGTGATCAGTGATAGATGTAAACAGGGCTTCCCTCTGCATACAACATGAAGCACACACCAAGCTAGAACATCCAAAACATACACCCTTCATAAAAAGGTGAACTTTAAATACTTATACACTTATAGGAAATTGTCAATGCATGTTTTTGGTAGAAATAAAAGATATTTCTGAGAATTCATAGCTGAAAGATGTCTTGGAGGAGATTTGAAGCCGGGATTGTTGTTAGTTCTATGGTTTGAAGAACAAATCATTCATTCATTTAAGAGGAGTCTGAGATGGTTTTCTCAGAAACGCGCAAAAGCAAATACAATTACTTCTTTTTTTTTTTTTTTTCAAAACAGGCCTTAAGTCATCTCCATAGCCAGGCATGATGCCTCACATCTGTTATCATAGAACTAAGGATGGGGAGGTAGGAGATTGTGAGATCCAGCCTATCTTAGGTTACATAGTGAAACTCTCATAAGTCATTATGTTAATTAATATATTTTCCATAGATGAAGTTATACAAAATAAACGGTCTCAGTAGTAAGCTACAAAAGAACTGATATGATAGAATGAGAGAAAATAAAAAGCAATAGAAAGCAGAATGAAATCAATAGTTTGCATGTTGGCATTATAAGAAATACACTACATTATGTAAGTTAGAATGCTTAAAATATTTAAAGAAAAATTGAAATGAAGCAAAAAAATGAAAGTACAAAACAAGAATTTTGAAAAACAAGTCTCTAAGAGATCCAAATAGAGTTTCTAGAAATAAAAATTATCTCAAATCAATATCTAGTAGATTATTTGATTATATATACACATATATAGAAAATGTAAAATTTGAAAACAAGATTGTTCACACAGAAAGGAAATAAGTACATGTTATCATGTGTAAAAAGGAGAGGAAGGCAAATAGAGTATAGAAATATCTGGAAAGTTTTCTTAAATGGATGAAGATCATGTATCCATTAATTCAGTGAGACTCTCGAGTACCAAGCAAGGTAAATCCATAAGTAAAACACATTGTAGTAAAATCAGAAAACATTGAAAAAGAATGTAGAAACAGAGCTAGAAAGATCATTAGCTGAGTGACTGTGACCTTCATCACAATATAGGAAGTGGGAATGGAATAGGACAATGGGTTGAGATAAAAACACAAATGTCAGTCTAGAATTTACTCACAATGAATGTATCTGCCAAGCACTAGGCAAAATTAAAATAGGTTGGAACAAACAGACAAACAACAAAACAGACCACACACAGCTAACAGACAATGACTTTGAATAAAAGGAGAATATCTTAATTAGAAGAACTATGCTTTGAGAATAAATTGTAAGGCTATTAAATTGAAAACAAATGTTGACTTTATAAAATAAAAACAGTAATAGTACCGTTGAGGACAATAACGTTTGTATGGAGCCATTGGGGTTAAGGTGCTTTAAGGTACTTCAATTGTTTGAGTAAACATGAAGAGTTTCATATGTTTTGTAGTTTGATAAGCAGATAGGATAAAATATCTACACTTGTAACTATGAACAAGTATATAAAACAGAAACTATATATGTGATTATTTGCATAAATCAGTCTCCAATTAGTAGAAAGAATAGGTAAGAACAGAGAATTAGTTGAAAGTGGAAAGAAGAGCAATGAATATATTGAAATGAAATGACAAAAATAAGCATTAATAGTGCTATTAAAATGAGTTAGGAACTACAGTAACCTTAGGTTATTAAATGCTTCTGTAAACAGGCAAAGATCATACATCCAATAAATTGACCATAGAGAATTTGAAGATGATCCACCTGGAACACCGAGGAGCAGAAGGATTAAAATATGAAAGAATATCAGGTTTTGTCTGTGAACACTACCAAAGCAAGTTGAATTGCTGAGTTTTCTCTTCTCATCTGCCAATTTCCTGATGTCACTTGTTTAGTTGATTTTTTCACTTTTAGATATAGACGATATAACGAACATAGTAAAAATGCGTTTTTAGACATGTAGACATAGCTTCAGATCCTTACTACATCCAAAGCTGCACCTGAGAACCAGAACTCAATGACATCACTCACTCAAGGTAATGAGACACAGTTCCAGAACCCTGTGATGCTCACTGGACAGTAGATAAGCAGAGACCATGAGCAGTGGTCTACTCTGCACGTCTGGAGAGATGCCACCTTGAAGACTCACCTCAGGGTCCCGACCCTCACATCAGAGAAATCTATTAGAAACTGGGGCTGACCTTCAGCTAAGATACATTGCACAGGTTATCAGCTTTGGGAAGATAGACTTATGACTGTAGTTTGGAATTTAAAGTGTATATCTTGTGCAATGACTCTCAGCATAATAAAATATAGATTTTGTATATCTATATAAATATAAATATGTGTATCTACCTTCTTGCTCATGGCAGATGGTGTTTTTAGTTTCTCTTAGAATTTTGTCTGCTGCACCATACAGGTTTCTGGGTTTTGTTTTGTTTTTCCTTAAGATAGTTTTCAACTTCTGGTATATTTCCTTCTTTGACTCCACAGATACTCAGGAGCATATTGTCAGTTTTCCTGCAGTTGATAATTCTCCACAAGTCTTGTTTCTAGTTTTATATAATTGTGGTTGGAGAAAGTACTTGTCAGAATTTTGTAAAGAATAAAATTTCTTAATTTTATTTAAGTCTTATTTTGTGGTCCAAATGAGTGAGCTATTCAGAGAATGCTCCATATGTTGTTGAGGATGTCTGATCCATTGCTGTTGTGTGTCAGATACATTTTGGTGCATTGATAAAGTTCAGTGTTTCTTTGCTGATTGTCATTTATTGTCCAGTGTTGACAGTGGGGTACTGAAATATGTTTATTGTGATGTAGTCTGTCTTCCTTCAGGTATCCTACTGTTTCATGTATTTAGTTGTTCTGAAGGTACCCAACACACAGGGTTGGCAAGCTCTCTGAATGAACTGATTCCTACAGGACCATATAATCCTAACTTTGTTTTACTTTGTACCTTTTTTTTTTTTTTTAACCTAAGGTCCACCTTGTCAACAATAATATTGGCTCCCTGGGATCTCTTTTGTTTCATTTGCACAGGATATTTTTTTTCTTGTAAAAAATATCTATCTGTCTATCTATCTATCATCTATCTATCTATCTATCTATCTATCTATCTATCTATCATCATCATCATCATCATAATCTACCATCTATCTATCTGTTTCTTCTCTCATCTATTACATTGCAGTTTCTCCTCCCTCTTCTGCTACCATTCCCTCATCTCCACTTCCCCATTCCCCCAGATTCACTGCTTCTATCTTTTCCTTCAGAAAAGATAAGTTTTCTCAGGGTTATCAAATATACATGACATAACAACTTACAATAAGACTAGGCATGTACCTCATAACACGGCTGGATAAAGCAATCCAGTATGAGGAAAAGGGTTCCAAAAGTACGCAAGAGTCAGAGACAGATCCTTATTTGGAGCCCTATACAAATACCAAGTTATATAACCATAACATAGAGAGAGAGTACTTAGGTCAGATATATACAGGCTCTCAGAATATTGATTCAATCTCTGTGAGCCTCAATGAGGCTTGGTTAATTGATTCTGTGGGTTGTGTTCTTTTGGTGTCCTTGATACTTTTGGCCTACAATCCTTAGTTTCCTGGAGCTGTGCCTAATATTATCAGTTGCTGGATGAAGCCTCCCTGATTACAATTATGCAAGGCTTAGGTTTGAGTGCAAGAGAATATCATTAGGAATAATTTCATTGATCTTTTTCCCCCAGTCATGTTTAGTTCTATCCTAGGTTTCTGGACTATCCAGCCTTTGGTTTCTGGCACTCCAGGCAGTATCAGACTTGGAATTCCTCTCAAGCTGGACCTGTCATTAGGTTGGGTACTCTCATAAGTTCTGTGCCAACTTTACCACAGTACATTTTGCAGTCAGGACAAATTATAAGTTGAAGGTTCTGTGGAGAGCCACCTAGTTGATGTCCCAGCCCTTCCACTGGAGACCTCGCCTAGTCACAGAAGATGTCCAGTTCAGGCTCTGTATCCTCACATTGCTAGGAGTCTTAACTAGGGTCACCCTTGTTGATTCCGGAGGAGTTTCTATCACACTAGGTTTCTACCTCACTGGTGAAATGGTCCCTTTTCCTGTCATCTCTTCCAGTACTCTTTCCTTCCATTTCCCCCAATCAAAAAAGAGTACATAATAATCTTTCTATCCTTGAACCTAGTTTACAGCATGAAAATACATAAATCTAAACAGACCAAATACAATATCAAAGGCAATGTTGGAATCCTCATTTTAAATTACATTACAAATATATGTAGTGAGAAGCATGGTACTAGAATGACAATACATACATGGAGCAATGAAACAGAATAGATGGTCACAAGATAAGCTCTTCAAATATAGCCAAGTAAGTTTTTGAAAGAGCCACCAAGAAAATGCAATGGCGAATATATTCAATAATGTAGTTGTTTTAGGAAAATGTAGAAACATATGCAAGAGAATTAAGTTAGATTTTTTTTAACTTATACTCAAAAAATAATGAAGTCAAAGTAAACTAAAAATTGAAGTGCCAGACTTTAAATCATGAAACTGTTTAACAAGAGCATAGGGGAAAATATCCATAATATTTAGGTAGGCATTGATGTGTTTTATATGAACCTAAAAGGAAAGTAACCAAACCAAAATAGACAGATGGCATCACATCAATTATAAAGAGATATGTAAAGCAATGGAAATGATACACAGAATAGAAAATCTGTTTAATGCATACATTTTTGCAAATCTTATACCTAAGAAGTAAATCTCTAAAATATCTAAGGAATTTATACAACTCAATATCAAAAAGCCCAAATACACTAGTTTTTAAATATACAAAGTACTTAACACAGAGAAGCAAATGTACAAAAAGATATATATGAGAAAATGTTAACTATACTTAATCTTTAGAAGCTCAACTCAAACCACATTGGGACATAACCAGACATGTGTAACAGTGGCTATTATTAGAAAGAAAATATATAACAAAAATAAAAAATTTCATAACCCTTTGTGAATCTATACATAGCAGAGTCATATTGGAAAACAGGATGGTTTTTTTTTTTTTTTTTTTTTTTTTAAATAAAAGAGAACTATCATATAATTGAAAAATCTCTCACCTGGGTTAACAGCACGTGAATAGAACTGGAATCTTTTCTCCTACATACAATGTAGCATTATTCATCATAACCAAGAGATAGAAAATATCTAAGAGTTCAGGAAATGAATGACAGCTTTTGAGTGGTGGTTAAACTTGTATAATCCAACTACTCAGAAAGGTGCGTCAGGTTGATGGCAAATTTGAGCTTAGCCTGTGCTGTATAACAAGAGTCTACCTCAACAAATCAATCAAATCAAATCAAACCAAATCAAATTAAATCAACAACAAAATGGTAAAGAAAACATGGAAAATATATATAATGGAATATTATTCAGTCTTAGAATTGAATGAAATCTCACTGTTTTAACAACATAGACAAACGGACTGAGCAGGTCACACTAGGAGAAATAAATCGAGTGTCAAAAAATAAATACTGCACGATTTTATTTGTTATAAAATCTAAAAATATTGATTCATAGAAGTAAAGGGCAGAATGGTTGGTATTAGTGGCATAGGATTGGAGGACTTCGGAATATGGCTGAAAGATATCAAGCTGAACTTTGAGATGACCCTAATGAGTAAATAAGATACAACATAGTGACTATAGTAATAGCATGTCATTATCTGCTGGAAATTTGTTACAATAATACATTTTAGGTGTTTCTACCATAAAACAAACTAACATAAAGCAAACCCAGGAAAGTATGAGTCAAGACAGGCTTGTTGATTTGCATAACTGTAGACATATCTTCATTAATTACATGTATATATCATGCCATACTTAATTCTATTTAGTTTTTAAGTCTGAATTAATCATTTAGTGCTCATCATAGTTAGGACCTCCATAATTCACTGGGCAGATCTCACCATAAAATCAGGTGATTCTACAATTCTATGTTGAATGCTCACCTGAGAAAGTGTCTTTCATGTGGATGTTTCTTTATTTCTAGTTAATGGAAGGCAGAAAGCCTATTCCAGTCTCTGAACACATGGTACGTTCAAAAGTTTGGAGCTCAAATAAAGAGCTAAAGGAACCATAGAAACTGTGAATAAAGCAGTAATTGGGATCTAGAAAATAGGTCAGCCCACAGGGCTGCTCTACATGGTACAGATTTAACTCTCTTTGGAGAAACTAGGTGACATCTAGGTGGTCTCTTTTCCAAGGAGGTTTTATGGTAAGTGGCAAGTGAAAGAAGACAGTGACGTTCACTGAAAAACCAAAATGCTCACTCGTTAGAGGTGAAATGATATTTGAGTTTTGAAGCCATTGGTGTAGAGTATACTTCTGGCAGCCACTTCCTTGTGGGAAGAGGTGATAACATAAGGAGGCTCAGGTGATACTTTGAAAAATTAACTGTCTCAGTTATCTTGGAAAGCTAATGATTCTAGCGGCTGTATGGAACTCCATGATTCATGCTCTCTCTGATTGTAAGTGGCAAGGAGCTTCTTTTGCAGTAATATTGATGACTGCAGGCTCATAGTTCAGAAAGAGGGACATAGAAGGCTTCTGCAACAACTCTCTCCTCTATCCCTGAAAAAGAAACAGTCTAGAAAGAAAGCCATTAAAGAGAATTCTTTAAAAAGTGTGATAGGGAATCTAAAGTGTAGTTCTTCACAGTTAATGGCTTCTGGCAGGAGTAGGGGTGGGGAAGGAACTCGCCACTGAGAGTTTGACTATGCTCCAGTGAGTATACTGGGCACAGGAATTGGACTTGATTTTTTCTTTCTTTCTTTCTTTTTTTTATATGGGGGTGGGTGTCACAAGTTTCTGTGAGGTAGACTGGAGAGGACTGAGGAGTGATGGATTGGTGTTCTTTATGTCAAATTTCCAAATACTCAATGGAAATATTATGTAAGTGAAGAACAAGAATGTACTTCTCAGTGCATGATGGTGTGAAGGCATCAGGGGAAGATCATCCTGCTCCTGTAGATCCGCTGAATTACCTGCACACACAGTAAAATTCCTGTATCGGACTGGGGCTGGGGAGATAGTTCTTAAAGACTCTGGCTCATATTAAAATTCTTAGATTTTTGTCTTTTGAATGTATGCTTTCTCTGTAGCTCACTGTCTCATTCCTATTTTCTGGAGTGCTTTCCTTTCTTAAAAATTACCTTTATTTCTATTAATAAGAAGATCTTATACTTAATAAATTTAAAAATCCTTTACTAAATAGCTTAAGTGATCATAATAGCAAGTGTCTTGAAATGCATAAGACACACTGTTACAAAGTAAAATTCTTGGGATCTAAATGAAATAATTTCTAAATACTTGTACCATAAGAGAAACATATTAAAATTAATAGGCCAGATAACTAAATTAAGATGGGTAGCAATGGGATTAAATACAAAGAAATAGAAGGAGGAAAATGACCAAGACAACAGATAACATAGGGAGTGTAGTCTCTCATGTCTTTAGAAGCTTCTACATGTAGCAAATAAAGACTAACACAGTCACATAAAATTGTCAATACACAGAGAACAAAAGACGGAAGAATACTTAACTATAAAGAGAACATATATCCCTCAACTCCTATGCTAAGGCTCAGGAACTACAGTGAAAGAGGAGGTAGAAAGAGGTGGTGGACGATGCCAAGGAAACATTTTCTTTTAGAAACAGTAAGGCAACTATATTTATGAACTCATAGTGGTTGTGACAGCGTGTACCATGCTGTGCAAGTCCCTGCCAAGTCAAATTCTAGTGATGAGAGAGGAGTTGGGTACACAGCCCCTCCTCTAGCTGCGGGATCCTCTAGCCATAGGGATAATGAAGGATAACAAAAACATAATAATTCACTCTGAAAATCTTGGGAAAATCAGACAAAAATCCATTCAAAATGTATTCAACAAAAATGGCTTAGAAACCCTGACAATACCTATGTAACAAGAGAAATAAAACAACCCTGAAAATTGTAACTTTAATTTTTCAATTGCCTATTTTTAATGATGGTTCTTAAAAATGCTTTAACCTCCCTTTTAGCCTACCATCTACCAGAGGTAGTGGGAAAGAAAAGCTGTGGGGGAAGTGGACCTGTTTAGAGAGGTTCTTTGGAGCAACTCCTGTGTTGTCTGGAAATTGACAGTTCAGTTCACAGCTTAGCAATGGCAGCTTAATCTACTCGCAAACACTTCAGGGATACACCAGCAGTTCATTTTGGGAGAGTCTGGACATGACCTAAAAGAGACAACCAGTCCTTGGCCTCAGCACTAGTCAGAAGGAAGGACTAGCAGAAATGCCGGGAGAAGTTCTTGGCTGGCCTCTCTCAGTGAAGCAAAAATCAGTGAAGACTGGAGACCAACAAGCTTTGAACAGCTGGTTCTATAAGCAAGCCAAGCTCAGCCGGTCTCACTGTCTGTCCAGTCCTGTTTATACCCTCCAAACATCATGTGTCCACCATATGTCTTGCCTCAGCACATGTCCTGCCTCAGCAAGCATTTTGGCTCAGCAACTGCATCTGTCTCAGCTGATGTCACTTTGTCAATCTGCCCTTAGTCTAAGGAAGTGGCAAGAAACTGCAGCATACCACTATAAATTTCTCTCTATGGAGTCCTGACAAATGCAACTCAACTACACAATGTAAGGCGGACCAACATATGAGTTATTAGCGAAGAATCCCTCAGCACATGTCTTTTCACATGCTTGCTTTAACAGAAGAACATCCCCTCTCCTATGTCTGCTTCAGCCAAACATTCTTTCACGAGTCTGCTTTAGTTTTTCACCTGTCTACTTCAGAAAAGCACTCCTTCATGTATTTGCCCCAGCAAAACACCATCCAACACAACTGACTTTCCAAAAAAAATCCTGAAGTTTCTACTTCAGAAAATATGTTCACAGTGCCAATATAAGGGCCTGAATTCTTACCTGTGAATTCTATCAGAAATCAAGAAATGACTAAATTGTAAAACTACTATACAATATAGTCAAAGAAAATTGTGTGGTGCTTAACTCCTTTTAAAGCTCACATTATTTTGATGTGAAGCTGAATCTGGGACTGTATGAAAATGGTGATTAGAAGCAATTTCATTAACAAATATACGTAAAAAATTAGTAAAATAATCTATTAGCAAACTGATTGTGACAGTGTATAACCTATGATGCACAATATGTAATTTGGGACCAGGGTTGAGGAGTTGGCTTGATGCTATTACATAATTTATACCACCACTTTAGCAGGTTAGAGGAAAAGAAACATTTCATAATCCAATGGAGGCAGGATAATTGTATTCAAATTCAATGTGCATTTATAAAAGTAGCCTAGGTCACTAGCATAAATGTAGACCTCAACTCAGAGAAGAAGCTCATAAAAAAAGCTACAGCAAACATTATGGTACTGTTAATGATTGAAAACATTCCATCCCATTGATTCCTAGATTCTATTTACCATAGCACTAACATTGTCTTGCAGTTACTATTGCCATCTGTCTTTTTGGATGTATTTAACTTTATTTATAAAATAATACTCCATTGTATGTCATTGTTGTGTAGGCTCTTTTGCTTTTTTTTTTTTCGATTTTGGGAACTTTAAAAAACTACACATAAAAAAAAAAAAAAAAGAAAACATTCCATCTAGGGTGAAGATAAAGAAATCAGGGAACTGGGTTGGTGGCTCAGTGGGTAAAGCACTCATAGAGCATATGTGAGGATGAGAGTTCCAACCTCAGCCATCCCCTGAATGAACATAAAACTATATGTACTATGACAGATATCAATGACATGGCAAGGCTCACCATGGATAGGCCACCTGATGTCGATTTTTTCCTATAGTATAATTGCAAACTGACCTATAGAGTTGATGCAATCCCAATATAATTGCCAACAGGTTCCTAGACGGAATTCAATGGACTGATTCAGTTATTTAGAAGTGAGAACGTCCACAGGGAGTCAAAATACCCCTGAAGAAGTGCACCATGTGAAACTTGCCTCTGATGAAAGAAAGTTACCATAAATTAGGGAGAATAATATTGGTGCAGAAGGAGAAAAAAACAAACAAAATACAAAGAAACAAACAACAGCAACAACAAAACAAAACCAGTACCAGTGGCTGTATTGCCAGATCATAGACATACATAAACAGAGCTTGATTTGGTCAAAATAGCATAGCAACTAAACAGAAAATAAAGTTGTTGTTGTTGTTGTTGTGTGTGTGTGTGTGTGTGTGTGTGAGATGATATCTATCTATTCACGTGGAGGCCAGAGGACAATCTCAAGTATTGTTTGTCAGGAACCATAACCTTGTTTATTCTTATAGACCTTTCATTGCCCTAATGTTTGCCAAGTAAGTTGTGCTGTCTAGTGAGCCTAATAAGTCTGCATGCCCCTCCCCCTAGTACTGATGTTGTGCATGCATGTCATTATGTCTGGATTTTTTATGTAGACTCTGGAGATTACCTTGTTTTTAGTGCCTATGTGGTGAGGACTCTACTGACTGAACTGTTGTTACCTCAGCCCAGGACAATTTTCAAAATGACGCTGAGGTAGTTGAGAAGACTATGAAAATTTAAAGATCTAAGGTGAAAAGTAAGACTATAAAAGTTTTATAAGACGAGATGGGAAAACATGTTTATATCCTAAGGGTAGCAAAAAGTTGCCTATACAGTGCATAAAAAGTACAAATTAGAAAGCCAACGCCAGATGAATTTCACTACATTGAAATTAAAACACTTCTGTTCATTAACAGATTGTGTTAAAACAAAGAGAAATGAAATCCACAAAGGGAAGGAAAATATTTACAAGCATGAAACCAACAAAGAATTATAATTCAACTCGACAACAAAAAGACAGCCTAATAGAAAAGTGAATAAAATATATGCATAAACATTTCACAAAAGAACAAACTTGAATGGCAAATGAATGTGTGAAAATGTGCTCAGCCTCAATGACTGTGGGAATACAAATCAAACAGAGAGGGAGAGGAGGCATCATGTCCTGGCACTTTGTGAAGACACACTCCATGGCAGAAAGAATGGAGGGGAGCCATCCATTTGTATATGCTTCAGGAGGCAGGACCAAGAATGTTCTAGGCAGAAAACTCAGGTAGTTCTAAATCCCAACAACCCAGAGAGATATGCAAATGATGACTTATTCACATAATGGGATAATGAAGAGTTATATCTATTAAGCCACAAAATTGGTGATTTTCAGAAAGATATATGTGATGGAACATGCACATGATTTTATCAGAATACCTTCATACATATCAACTTACAATAAGCATGTTAACACTTTAAAGAAAAACCAGGCATTGATTTTTGTGAACAATAGTGAGTCTTCTCAAACAAGTACTCGAACCACTGCTTTTCACAACTCACAAGCATTCAGTAAATAACTCCTGTATCTAGGCAACACTTAATGAAAACAAATTGAAACCGGAGGAGCATAGATAGTTGAACAAATCTTGATTTTCAGTATGCTCAGATACGTACCTTGGTGCAGAAGCCCTGGTGTTGGTTTTGTGTGACTACCTTCTCACATCATCTAAGCATTAGAGAGTTCCTTGTGTCTCAGAGCTTCCTATTCATGTACTGTCTTGGAATAGCTAGTAGAGATCTCATCTTCCACTCAAGCATATATAATAACTTTGTGGCAGCCTTCTTCCTCTATCTTCTCATTTTATTTAAATTTTAACTCAGAAACAAGAAGACAATGAATAACAATATAAACAAAATACCATGGAGAATAAGTATCAAAGGAAAGAAACCAATACTATCCATGAATGATCACTCCTCTGAGTGGATGACTTGGACTCTGGCTTCTGCTACATTGTCAATCACTCTTGTGTAACATTGTCCAAGCTACAGACCTCAGGAATCAAAACCCTTGGCTCTTGAGCTGTCCTTGTAGTCTAAGTGTTTTAAATAATTTATCTTTGCTCTTTAAAAAGCCTTGAAATACAGTAACAGTGTGTTATTCCTACTCTGCAGATCAGGTTAGTCTACTGTCTCAAGGAAAAACAGTTGTACAATGGCAGAAACAGAAGCTCAGCCCATTTCCAAAGACTCCAAAGTCTGACAGGTAGTTTTGATCTTATCTTATTCCTGGGAACAAAGAATCAGGCTTTGAGATAAGAGCACCACTTTCTGTGGTTTCATACAGCTCCCAGCATTCAGAGCGAGCGGGCAGGACTATCCGCATTTGTCACTGACTAACTCATTGTTATTAAAAGCTTTCAGGCCTATAACCTGAAATTACTGATACATAGGAGTTTGTGCACTGTAGAACTCAGCTTCCCCACTGAGCTGTAAATAATCAACCAGGCTAGTTTCAGCTGCCATTTAAAGTATTTCCTTTTCTCTCTGCTCTAATCATTCTGAATTTGAAGAACCAATAAAAAGTCCATTATTTCTAAATCAAGAAGAATTCTTATGACTTGGTTTGGGGGAATGAAAGCAAAGTGAGAAACCAACTTTCATCATGACAGAGTTGCTATTGCTAAGGCATGTCAATATTTTACTGAGAAAAGTCAAAACATTTGAAATTAGGGTTTCATGGTTGGATACTTAATTCAAATGTGTTTTGCTTTGGAAAAAAATGAGGACGTACAAGAGAGCTGAAAATCATTTTGACTAATAAAAATCTATATCTCTGGATGTGTAGGATCCCTGCCAGTATTTTATTTGTTATATAAAATACACTACAAAAAGTTTCTACTTATTGAATTTAATTTCAGTTTGCATCAAGTGCTTAGAAATGCTCCTATCTAGTTTTCTAGGAAGTGGAAAAGTTTGACGCCTGTTACCTGTCTCTGCAAATTCATTTCCTAAAATGTTATTCTTAAATACATATTATTTAGAGTATAACTATATCTCCTATTATATATATACATATATATATTTCTGTAACATTAATCATTTAAATCATACTTTTGAACATGAGTCTACACTCATATCTCTGTTCTTTAATAGGTCGTCCCTCCTTCCCCAGTCTTCCTTTAAATCCATGATATGGGGAAGCTTGCTTCTGCTTTTCAGTTTTTTTCCCTTAACAAGAGGACTAGAAAGCATTTGCAAGGAGATTTCTCTGATAAGCTGCCGAAAAGTGTTGATGCTACCATCATCGTCATATTCTGTTATTATTATTGATGTTGTTTCTTCTCTATGGGATGACAGTTTTGAGTTCAATGTAAATGTCAGGGTTATGTTGAGCCTCTGGGTCATTAAGGCTTTTTGGGTTTAGACAATTTTCAGCAATTGGTTTTCAATTGTAGTATGACCTCATATCATAGAAAAAAGAGGTGTCAGAAGTGCCAGAGACTGTCATCCTCCCACTCCTCCCACTCTGAGTTTAATATCAGCTTTCAGGTTAATTGAAACAGAAGCAGCCACGGGGGTGTCTTTATTGCTGCCTAGTTCTGGTGGTTTAGTGAAGTACCTTTGTCTAGTCCATGTGATGTAAAAGTTACATTTCTTTTGAATTTGACAAAAGGAGCAAAAAGATTATTATTATAAAAATGTTGGGTGATGTCTATTGTCTACTCTGCTATTATTCTTTTTCAAAGTAGGTTTTTTTCTGAAGGAAATGGTCTGGTTTTTAACTCTGTTAGCAAATGGGTGGTAGACACATCTGACAGAGAAAGAGTATAAAAGACTTTAATGAAATATAGAAGCATGTGCTATGAGAGTAGAGAGGGGACTATTAGAGCAAGAAAGAAGAAAAGGGGAGTGTAGGGGGGAAGGGATGGGAGAGAGCAAGGTAGGAGGAGATCAGTTAAAACAACAAGCTCACAAAAAGAGCATAATGAGCATCATCACCGAAAATGAGTCTGATAAAGCTTTAGGAAGAAAAAAATCCCATACATAAGCATATCTTTATGTACGTGAATACACACACACACACACACACACACACACATATATTTATTAACCTATGCAAAATACCTTTGATTCCTTTCATACTGTGGAGATCATCCAGAATATGACCATTGCCTTTTAAACGCCACATATTAAAAGAGACAAGGTTATTTCACAATGATTGCAATCTAAGAGTAAGGAGAGCATAGTAAAGATGAGCACAGTAGGAAAGGAAAAAGGAAGAGTGGAACAGAATCAAACCCAATCAAACAAGTACTTTCTAAGTGGTTTCCAGGGATACATAAATACAATGCATTCATTTAGAGAGTGTGAGTGTAAAACAAATAATTAATATTGAGTGAGTATTGCAATCATAAAAGACATTTGCTGTTGTACTCACCGTAACTTAGAAGTGATCAGAATACAAGTGGTCATCTCAGAAGATGACTGTAGGAGAGGAGAGTTCTAATCTTCTTCAAGTGTGGGCATTGGACCGCTGGTGTGCAGGGGAACCACTGAAGCATCTTAAGAGTTTATTGTCTCTAGGTAACAACTGGGCCATCTGCACAATGAAAAGGTACAACCAAATGAGACTGAAGTGCATTTAATATGAGAGGGAAAAGGAGTGGGTGACTACTTAATTACGTTTGGAAGATAACATTTCTGTTGCTTAGAATTCTGATATGAATGAATATGAATCCATAACACTTCTTTTATTAATTTAATATGATACTTAAATGTAAAATTGATTCTGAGTTAATATCAAGAACATTTGATTCAAAGTCTTTACACTGGGATTTCCTTGGGATAATGGAAATAGTATAATATTTGAAGTAAAAGAAAAATGTGTTAAAGGAAGTGCATGAATTTTGGGTGGGATCAACAAATCTGTTAAGCATCACCAGAGAATGTTTGGATTAAGAATGTTCTGAGACCAAATCTCAGACTTTCTAAATCAGAAAACACTGTGTACAGAACACAGATTACCTTCCATCCCCCTCCCAGTACCACTGGTGATATCAGTGTACCTTACTGTTTGGGAGTTGGTACATCATACAGGATTAGTTATGTGCCCTTCATTTTTTCTGTAGTGATTATTAGGTTTTTATTCTCTGATACATCACTGGTCTTCCCTACATAATTACTCTTTTTTTTTTTTGACATAAACACTACTGTTACCATGTAGAAATAAAGATCATATCCAAGTTTAATACTCTTTCTATTACTTTCAAATTTAAGTCTATGCTTATTTTCTTAGTTATATTTCTGGAGCAGAAAGCATCATGTCAGGTGGATTATATAACATTTTTCTAGACATCACAGCTCTTTTGGGCTGACTGTTGACCTTTACACTGTATTGGTGCTGGGTTCTGAGGATTTATGGATCTTTGAACACCTATAATGTATCCATTTCTTTTCGGTCTGCCACTTTTCCTTGAAACATCTGAGGATTCACAATTCATTGCCAGTACTAAATGATTATGCATTTAAGCTGGTTGGGGAATGGTTTTGTGCACTGTGTATTCAGATGCTGATTACTGAGCCCAGAGATCTGATTGCAGTCTGGCTGTTGGCATTGTCAAGCATCTCCTGTCTAATGGATAAGAACTGTTTTCCATCACCTTTGGTTGGTTAACAAAGAGCTGATCTGCAAGTAGCTGAGCAAGAGAGAGTAAGACAAGGCTTCTGATCCCAGGAGAGGGGTCTCTGGTGGGGAGCAGAGAAAGTGGAGTTCACCATGAGAAATTTTCATGAACAGGTGTCCATGCAAGCATTAAAGAGGACACTGATGGTTGGAACAAAAACAGCAAGGACAAGACCAAAATAACAGGTATTGCCACATGGATGAGAAGTAGGCTATGCCAGCATAGTCAGGTTAGAATAGCTCAGTATCTGCCCATCCATAGTATAAGAAGCTCATTAATAAAATATCATGTCTCTGTCTCATTATTTTTGAACAACGTCAGACATAGATAAGCCTGTACATTTACAAAAGCCAATCCTGGAACTTGAATGAACTTTTCTCAAGTATTACATTGTATACATAATATCTTCTTGTGAATGGCTGGTAATCAGATGAGATAGATACATTGGATAATTTTGTCTTTGAGAACCTGGTTTCACTGAACATATCTACATTCTTGTACTGTAGAATAGTGTATTGAGATTTACTACACTGACAAGTGTTTATTGAATATCTATCTTTCAGCAAGCTCTACATTGAAACATTTCAGACAAAGGCAGAAATTATCTTTGCAATTATTTATAAAATGTTTATGCAACACCAAGGGGTGAGTCCTGAAATCATGTACATATAGGTTACATTATATAAGCTGCGCACTGTGTGTGTGCATATGTGTGTATGTATAAAGCAATAAAGTAAAAGACAGATTTGAGAGACAGGTGATAATGAGAGACTAGAGAAGAACGAGGAATAGTAATATATTTTTAGTTAAAATAATAAAATGATGAAATGCTTAAATGATGTTGGAGGTCCTGGATTCTTGTAGGCATGCTTCTACTGAGCACTGTAGTTTCTGATGAAGTGCAAGAAATGAATCACAGATAAGGCATCATTTCTGAAAGAAATATTAGTCTCAGCATTAAATACTTTGTTTACTTCTAATGGTTTGTATAAAGGTTTGAAAAGGCTGGACTGATGCTGGTTGGCTAGAACTAAGAAATTAGTGGTGATTAAGAAGAGACAGCATCATGAAGGTGAAATCTTCTGGGAAATGTTTTCTGAGAGCACAAAGAAGCTGTGTTCTCGAGATAGCCAATGTTGTACCCCATGCTGTAGTTGGACTTGGAAATGTGTACTGGATTTGAAGACATGAAGGGTCATGAGGAGCAGATGAGGCTTGGCACTGTGAGAGGCCATGGAAGGCCATTGGTGAAGGTGCAACCTCAGTTGCAGTTGATGTCCCAGGACTGAAGAGGTCATGCAAAGGAGCTGAGACTTGGCGCCATAAAGAGAGCCTATGAAAGGCTATTGGTGATGCCTAGTTGCAGCCAAAGACTCCACTGCATTGGAGATGCCAGTACCATGAATTATCACTAAGAACAGCAGAAACAGTGGAGTGGATCAACCTGAGCTTAAAGTGCTACAAAAGGCAGACCTGGAGAAGTGATGCCAACTCTTTGGAGGAGCCCAGAAGATCATGTGTGGATCCCAGACATTGAAATAAGAATCTATAACATTGAAGTTGCTTTGGAGATCCCAAGATGGCAGAGCCATGGACTCTCTGCTGAGGAAAGCTGCTAACAGGGAGAGGAACCAGCCCAGGAGAAAGAAGTTTGTTGCAGTCAACAAAGATGAAAAAGGAGTTGGAGATCTGAAGACGGCTTTGACATCAGTCATGGAGATGCAGAGTTGGAAGTTTACCAGCTGGTTTCCTGCCTTGCTTTGAGATGACAGTTAAGTGATTAGATGAATCTCAGAAGAGACCTTGAACTTTGGACTTTTAACATTGTTTAGACTGCTATAGATTAGGGGACTTTGAAAGTTAGACTAAATATATTTTGCATTATGCTATGTTAGGTATTGCCTCCATAGATTCATATGTTTGAACAAGTCTATGAGAGCCAGGGAGTAGAATGTGATGGTTTGTATATGCTTGGCTCAGGGAGTAACACTATTAGGAGGTGAGGCATTGGAGTAGGTGTGTCACTGTGGGTGTGGGCTTTAAGACCCACTTCCTAGCTGCCTGGAAGTCAGTCTTCTCTTAGAGGCCAGCAGATGAAGATGTAGAACTCTCAGCTCCTCCTACACTATGCCTGCTTGGATGCTGCCATGCTCCTGCCTTAAGGATACTGGACTGAATCTCTGAACCTGTAAGCCCCAATTAAATATCCTTATAAGAGTTACCTTGGTCATGGTGTCTGTTCATAGCAGTAAAACCCTAACTAAGACACTACCTATTATTTTCAACCTATGGTCTTTGATGATACTCTAAGAAAACAGAGATATAACCAAGATTTAAAAAACTCATTCATCACTCTGTCTCAATAATGAGAAATCAGAAACAAATCAATAATAACAGGAGGTGATGAGTGTGCTGTGTTGTTAAACTCAATGTTCCTCACTGGTGTTTGATATTTTGTAGACTGTTAACAATCTTCACAGCAGAAAACTGGAGAACAATAATGATAGATACATCCTAGGAACTAAAAGTAAAAGGATCTGTATTCACAGTGCAAGACAAATCTCTAGATAGCAGCAGGTGTGAAATGGAGTCTTGGATGAGTATTTTGTTCCTCAGTCTGTTCTGGATTTTCTAACCTGGACATGGTTTGCTTTTCTAAGCCTCCCCCTGATCCTCTCCCATTGGCTGTGCAATCAAGAGTTAGCTCTCTCCTTTCTCTGGCAGCATTTATAGGCACAATCAGAATCAGGTAGCTTCGTAGAGATGTCAACTATTAAGCATTCAGAGTGATCCTTTGAATGGGAGAGATTTCATTCAGCAATTGAGACAGTGACTCAGAAACAGGGTTACCCATGTTGACAAATGTCATCCACACTTTGCAAATAGAAAAGGCCCCCACAGAACTGGGCTTTAGACCAGACAATCCTTTCTTACGTCTGAAATAAAATGACAAGCTTTGAATCTCATCCTTCCATGTGCTTTAATGTGCTTCAAGGTTATTTGCCAGGGCAGTTTGTGAAGGATTGGCCTCTGGGAGGATTGTTTGCATGACGCTGATAGGACAATTCCATTTTAAAGACAGAGCATCTCAAAACACATTAACTTAAAAAATTGAGATGTACTTATTTTTTATTTTGATTGTGTATATGTGTTTGTGAGTATATACCACATTTTGTGTGTGTGTGTGTGTGTGTGTGTGGTGTGTGTGTAAGAGAGGGGGAGGAGAGAGAGAGAGAGAGAGAGAGAGAGAGAGGAGGAGAGAGAGAGAGAGAGAGAGGAGGAGGTGGAAGGGGAGAGAGAGAAAGAGAGAGAGAGGTAGAGAGAGAGAGAGAGAGAGAGAGAGAGAGGAGAGAGAGAGAGAGAGAGAGGAGAATATGTGCCCTCACAGAGACTAGAAGGGGAACTTGGGTTCCTCATTGAGCTGCCCAACATAGGAGCAGGGATTCAAATTTGGGTCCCCTGGAAGAACAGTAACTGTTCTTACCAGATGAGCCATCTCTCCACCCTTTTTATGCTCAATTTTTAAAATGTAAATTTTATTATCTATCTATCTATCTATCTATCTATCTATCTATCTATCTTATTAATCATTATTTATTTATTTATTTATTTTGTGTGTGTGTGTGAGATATCTGAGATGAGGAGTAACCCCCACACTTTCACTATCACGTAGGGACCATGAAGTATGAGTTTCAGTTTGGATTCCAGTAAACAGCTTGCCTTTAAATTGTCCAGCTACTCTTTCTACTTGGAAGCTTGAGGAGTCTGTGACCAGAGTTTTGGATGCTTTGGAAAGCAGCCTTTCTAAAATGTCCATATGTAGAAATGAAAATGAATGACAAAACAACCAGCCAAACAAGCAAGCAAGTAAGCAAGCAACAAACAAAAACCCATGTCATGGGAGCCAGGATGGGGTTTGGTGGCAGCACCAGGCTCTGGGCACAATGTGAATGCAGAATCTTTGTGACTTCTGGACACACAGCATCATTCCAGTAGTCAGTGGCATAGGTTTTACTTAAGGCTATTGTTTGAGTCTGACTTGTGTGAAACTGAATGTTTGTTTTGATCTGATGCCTTGCTAAAACAAGAAACACTGGTTGCATTTACCAGGCACAGGTCATACAAGGTTCAACTTTTACCCTTTGCACAAAAGATATATAAAGACTGAACTGTTAGGAGTAGAATTTCCTTTCTAACCTCTTTAAATGTCAGAAAACTATTTTATCACCAAGTCTCAAAACCAGTAATGATAATAGTAATGTTCATAGTGAATATTACAGGATTCAGGATTCAAAGTGCTATAGGCAGATGGTTTGCACAGCAGTCGTCATTTCTCTTGGTACCCACTTTAGAGCCTGGCACATTTTGCTCTTAACAGTAGGACCAGATAGCACAGGAAGGATTTTACAGCTCTCCAATGAGCAGGCTTTGGGGATGGCAGTTTTTCCTTCTCATAAATAATTCCAATGATTCTAGTTAATACCCACCACCTACCTCTCCTCACAAGATTTGCCAGCCTCCAGATTTCCATGGATACTTGAAAACTTGATTCTTCTTCGGGTGTCTTATAATTTCAAACACTGTGAAAACTCTTAAACCCTGCCTGATCAGGGCAGCACTTTCATCCTCTTGTTCTTTTTCCATGCTCCTTTTATTGAACATTCTGTCTTTTATTTTAACAATGCCTCCTGGTTTCCCCCTTTTTTTCTTTAGTTTCATTGTCCTTGAATAACTCAGGCCACTTCCAACTGTGTTACACTCAGAACAACCGCCCTCAAGTGGCCTAAACCAATGAGTAAAGGGAATCATACTTTTGTACTCAGACACAACTGCCCTTGATTGTAAGAAATAGTTTCTCCCAACACCAAGGGGAATGATGTTTCTCAGAAACAAAGGATGATGAACTAGAATGTAATTTTGACTCAATTATTTCTAAATCCTACTTGTTTGTCTTTAATTTCTTATAATAGGGCATATTATATTGTCTTCCTATTTTTCCCCCAGAGACTTAGTGTAGCTGATAGGGCAACAGGCTATTTGGTATACGTCTTTCCTGTGGCTTTCTGACTCTTTTTCACATGCCGTGTAACACAGACAGCCAACCATTCCCAGTCTCTCTTATGCTGCTGCAAGTGGACAAAGTCAGGGTGTATCATTGCTTTCCTTTGCCATGTTTTTAGTGGTAAGACTGGAAGAGGGATAGTAGGAATCAAATGTTTTGGAAAACATTGTCTAAAGTTTTTTGTTTAGCCATGCTTATTCAATTTCCTCTAATTAATAAGAGAAAATACATTATTTGGTCTGTACCCTGTGTGCATAAATAACCATATGAGTTTTCTCTAGAGAACATATAATTTGTAATCTCTGTGACATAAATCATAGTAGTATACCTTTAACCTATCTTGGATTATTGTAAGTAATGTACTTATCTCAAAAAAAACATGGTATTACTTATGTAAGTTTTCAAGTTTAAGTTTAAGTTGTCTACAGAATATAGAAAAGTCAAAACCCATTTTTCTAATCAATGCTGCTGTATTTGAATGAGCAAAAACCCTGTCTTTAACAACAATGAATCGGTTTTTTTTTTTTTGTACAAGCTGGAGGCCACAATGCTTTTTGCCTTTGCAGCATCTATAGACATCCTTTAGCATCTGTCTTAGAAAACAAGGCCTGACAGGATGACTCAGTCCCTGACCACAACATTCTATCTGGAGCCCTTTGATACTGAGAATATTAATTTATCAGTTTTGAGGTTTATATTTGCCTTCATGTAGCAAATATGACACAAGATTTTGCCTGGGAAGAACTTTAGATATTATTTATTAGACTGCCAGTCTAAGAAATTAAGTGATCCATTCAAAGAACAGCAAACATTTGCTCTGTGTGAAGTAACTGGACTCATCTTACAGCTCACTGAGTTCATTTGGCAATGCTACCTGCATCACCCTATGAATGCTCACTCACTGGTGCATGCTGGTCTCCGTGAGAAAGACAGTTTGCTAGTACTTGGTCTTGGGATGCTCTCTATCCCTTCAATGTAGCCTTATCCTTTTCTCTTTCAGCACACCTGCCCCACCACTGTATTTGCTGCCCTTGCTCTTTTTCACACATATGGAAAACTCTCATCTTGCTGCATTTAGAAGAATTTCAGCTCATTTAATACCCATCTTTCTTATTCTTCTTATTGTATCCACTTCATTTCAAGTCTTAGATACACAAGGTCTTCAGCTCTATTTTAGATATCACAAGTCTACAGTGGACTTTTGGCTGAACACACAAAATCTAAGATTCAAGTATCCATTCCAATTATGATCATTAGCTTTGGAAAATCTGGTTTGATTTTTTCCAAACTTGTCTAAGACAATCTGGGTCTGGGGTGCATGTATGTAATTTTAGCTATTTGGGAGACTAAGGCAGGAGGAATATAAGTTCTGGACCTTCCCAGACTGTAGAAAGAGTTGAAGGCCATCCTAGGAAATAGAATAGAGACCTAGTTTCCAAATAAAAAAACATGCCAGGTATATAGCTCAGCTTGTGAGATTCCTGACTTAATATATTTTACAATAATAAAAAGAAAAAATTGAAACACGTATTCAAAGACAAATATGGCCAGATGTTGACAGAACTATCTCTGTCAATGGCTTTATAATTTGTGGTTCTCACTACAGAGTCTTAGGTAGTTTGTCCTCATCAACTGTATGGTTTGGGTACAATCCAAAAAGGAAGCAGCTTAAGCCATGTCTGAATATAATCACAGTCATGTTTACTTTCAGATTTACTTCCTCAGTTTACTGTGGTGAAAGTACAGGCTTAAGCATTTCCTCATAGTGACAGGTTGAGTCTCAGTTCAGTGAATTCTAGCAATTATAACAATGTGCATATATGGAGTGGCCACTGTAGCACACCTGTGACCTTGGATTTTGCTTATTAGGTAAGGATTTTATTGTCTTCTATGATTCCATAAACATTTATAACTTCAGTTTAGTTACAAATCTTATATAACAATATTATGTAATAGACACAATAAAGGTAAAGAATGGTAAGTTTACAAATCTATGAATTTGCATATTATCTGCTTACTAATCTCTCTCTATATAATTCACACTATTATACTCATGAACACATAATTGTGGCCATTGTTCTTTTTAATGTTATATACTTCTATTGTCTTTAGAATAGTTGTGTTTATTGACTGCAGCATATGCTCCCCAAAGCATGAATAGCATTTATCTGATCTTGTTTTGCTAAAACACCACCATTTTACTTCTTAATCTGAACAATTCTACAGGGAACTTTGTCTTAGATATCCCCATTTGTATGTTTCAGATGTGTCTTCCTTGGGTCAGCCTGTTGCAACATTATCTGTACATATTGGAATTATCTGGGGACTTCTTTTTAAGCTATGTTTGAGGCTTGCCATAAAGATTTTGTTAAATTTGATCATGTTAAATCATAATCATCAGATTTAATAATCTTACAGTGTCTAGGAATGGGGATGAGAGAGGTATTAAAGGGAGTAAAAAGCCACAAGAAAAGATTGTCAAGTCATTTCATCTTTGTCTCATGTTCAGATGTCATTTTGTCCACTCCAAACCTGGTCAAGTTGATCAGCTGCTGGTGACAGGGCAGGCATATCTCTCAAATGTGTTAGGGTGGCAAACATTTGGAAAAACATCTAAGTCTCTTCAGTCACACTTCCACTGCAGAGTCAAAATATATGTGTTTTAATAGTACTACAAACTGGCTTTGAGTCCTGCTATACCAGAGGAATACAGGTTTCACTTATACTGGTTCCAAAAGGAAAACAATTCTCTGAGTTCTATTTCCCTCATAATGGAGGAAGTAGAGTGGAGGTAGCCTTGGGGAGCCTTCCACAGACTGCAGCCAATAAGACAGTATATCGGAAATGTTTTATAAAGCATAATGCTTTATCTGCCATGTATACTGAGCACTATACATTAACATGATGT
The DNA here is from genome assembly GCA_021653895.1 of Mastomys natalensis. Classification (NCBI taxonomy): domain Eukaryota; kingdom Metazoa; phylum Chordata; class Mammalia; order Rodentia; family Muridae; genus Mastomys; species Mastomys natalensis. Next base: position 31,768 of record JAJTUV010001590.1, on the reverse strand, counting down.
ATATGTGTGCATTCATATTTGTCTAATATTCTGATCAATTTAAAAGTCTGTAGATAGTCCCTGGTTCTTTCTTACACAGGATAGCTGTTCGAGTTCAGTCCTGACTCCATCTTCAGTCTCTTTCTGAACCTGTAATCAATCTCAGAAAGCCCGGTGAACTGGTTGATTGAGAGTATGGATACTAACAGGATCATTCTTCACTGGAGTTTCATTTCCTGCAAGTAGTTGACAAACTCTTCCTTGCTCTTTAGTCCCAGGTGAATACAAATGATTTTCATTACTTGAAAGTCACAAGAACCAAGGGAATTCAGAAGTGAAGTCTGCGCAGCAAGTATTCTGTGTGTTTATTCAGGCTGGGACTTTAAGCCATTCACTCTATACAAATAAAACCAAACTATTTATTGTTCTGCCATCACATAGAGTTACAGTTTGTTGGGTTCTTTTCTGACAAGATGAAACTCATGCATTTGACTGAAGTGCACTACATATTTTCCTCTATTACCCACATCTCCACATTATTTAAACCCTGCTATTTCTGGCTCTCCAAGGTATCGTTACAAGGAACGAGGGGAAGAATTATTGCAAGGCATAGTTCCGGGAAAATGATTTGTCAGTTTATAATATATATTACCCTTGGCACATTCACCTGATAAGAATTTCCATAGCCCTGGGCTAGACAGAAGATTACCTTCTTTTGTTGTAAAGTGTGCTCAGCATCTATTGGCTTCAGACAGTTTTCTGGTATTTCTGTAGTAATGGAAAATTGCTATATGCTTTTAGGTCTGAACTGGATGTGAGAAAGATTGGCACACTTATGTCACATGAAGTCTATAATCTGGCAAACAGCAACTAGTATAACTATACAACAAGTTCTATTAAACTATAGTTAAAAATATTCTCAAGAGAAGTGGGGAAGGGTAGGTGGGGGTGGAGGAGAGGTGAGAGGGAGGGACTTGGAAGAGAGGAGGGAGGAGAAGTAAATAAATAACTTAATTAAAAAAAGATTAAAAAAAAAAACAAACCAAGAACCCTTTCCAGGTCTGGCATTTTTAAAATGGCCAATAGTGCTACAGGACTGGCAGATTATAGACTTTGTCCTTAGAAAAAACTGCCTTAGAATTCTTGTTTTCCTCAACTTTTTCATCTTTACAATAAAATATTGTATATTTAAGTTAAATAGAATACATGAAATACCAACACATACTGGTGTTTGACTGAAAGAGAGGCTCTGAACAAATAGTAGACTTCTGTCCTTATGTAAACTCTTCCTAATGTGATGGTTACTGTTAGCTCTTGAGAAAAGAAGAGAAAGCCACATGCACAGTAGGAACTGGAAGGTAGGAGAGCCAATCCAGAGTGACCTGCTAAGCGAGGTCACTCCTGTGCTGGGAGCAGCCATCATCTACCACTCCTCCCAGAAGCTGTGAGACGTCCAGGTTTCTGAACCCACGAATGCTAATACTGTATTGTTGCTGTATTCTCTCAAATAATATAAGGAATCATGTGATCTAATATTTTGTCAATCAGAAAATCCAACCGAGTCTGTGATTCCAAGGCCACTTAATAAATATTGAAATATTGGATGAAAATGACCCAACACAATGCTTAATTTAAGAACTCATAATGATCAAATTAAAAATTACCCACCCCAGGAATATGGACAATGAATCAAAGCACGAATGTGGCCTAGGTCTACAGACGCTGCCAGATAAGAGCAAAGAACAAACCTGTAGAGAGATGGTTGGTGAAGTGCATGTGTGTTGCCTTCTCACTGAAATGTTTACATACTATATAGAAAGGCTCAATGCCCCAGTGGGGATTCGAGGGAGGGGAGGCAGGAGTGGGTGGGTGGGTGGGTGGGAGAACACGCTCATAGGAGCAGGGGGAGGGAGGTATCCGGTAGGGGCATAGAAGCAGGGGGAGAGAGGGATGCGGTAGGGGGTTTTTGGGGGAGGGGGAACCGGGAAAGGGGATAACATTTGAAATGTAAATACAGAAAATATCCAATAAAAAACAAGTGCCAAGGAAGTCCTTGGCCCAGTGAAGGTTGGACGCCCCAGTGTGGGGGAAATCGTGGGTGTGGAGGTGGGAGTGGGGGCATATCCTCATAGAAGCAGGAGGAGGGAGGATGGAATAGGAGGTTTCTGGTCGGGGGGGGGGATGGGGAAAGGAAATGGGGAATCTGAAATGTAAATAAAATATCAAAAAAAAAAAAAAGTGCCAACACCTAACTTTAAACTAGGACCAACACATGGGGCAGTTCTGCTCTCGAATGTTCAGTTCTGAGTCTATACAGCTTGAGATGGCTAAAACCTGAAAGACCTGAGAACTCTATTATATTTATATAACAGATCCCTTCATTTGTAAAACATCAAGCTACTAAACTAGATGATAGAAAAAATTAGGGCCATTGACTCAAATCATCCAAAATGCTTCCTATATTTTGACATATTTTAAGTGTTATTTATTTATTTATTTGTGCATTTATTTATTTATTTATTTGAGACATTGATACACTTGTATAGCCCTGGCTGGCTTGCTGTGTAGACCTGACTGGCTCTGAGCACAGAGATTTACCTGCATCTGTCTTGGGCATACTGAAAGTAAAAGCATGTGCCTCCATGTCTAGCTTGTTTAGGTCTTTTAATAGGCATTTTTTAAAATGCCAAAATGTGTGAAGCACATTGGTGATAAATTCATAATCAAACAAAATAGGAGGCATGACAGATTTGAGAAAGTTAAATGTATTGAGGTTAATTATTACAATACTTCTATTTTGTGGAACAAACAGCATACTCACCAGTATGTCTGAGACCTCCTTTCCCTTCTCAATGGCCACTTTCACTTTTAAACATAGTAACAGAACCCCCGAGTTTCCCAGATGGTAGTGTGCTCAGCTAAATCACCACATTTCTAACTTTTTCTGACAGCTAGGGTGTAGTTACACATTAGACATTTTCAAGGGTGTCTAATGCTGTGTGAGGGAAAAGCAGGAACCTGTTACATTGCTTTCTCCTTTCCCCTTTCTCTCTTACTGATGCCTGGTGAGTGGTCACATGACTGGAAGTCCAGCAGCCATATTAGACCAAGAAGTGGCCTTGCAGTTGAAAGCTATGTATGTCATTGTAAAGGAAAACACAGGTTAGAATGACCAAGACTATCTTAAATACGCAAAAATTATCCAATTCAAACTTTCTGACTTCCAGCCTCTGATCTCTTCTGAAAACATGTAACTTCTTCACTCTGTTTTCTCTGTCTCCTCTTTTGAGATAGATGAGTGATATGTTAACTTCTACAAATAAAATTTAGTGAAGAGAGGTGATTTCCCACATTTTCAACCTCTCCCTGCTTCTTCCAGTTCCACTGACTCATCCGAACACTTTGAATCCTCTTGTCTTACCATGTGCCATGAGAAAAAGGAACAGCAAGATAACACATGATGAAAGTTATTCAGCTGATCAAAGACTTCAGGGGAGGTGCTATGTAAATTACCCAGGAGGTTCTGGTCTTATGGTCCAGAGCTGTTGAGGTAGCGATTTTCTATCTGTGCCTTAGCCCACTCTCTTCTCTGGAGTTATTTCATTTTCTTAATATTCTGTCTTTATTTTACAAAAAAAAAAAAAAAAAAAAAAAAACCCACATTATCTAAAGCGGATTAGAAAAAATAAAATAGGCCCTTTTCTTAAAGTATTTTGAGAACTCAATTAGACCACATCTGTAAGAGATAAAAGGAAATGGTTATAAATGGACTTAGAGGATCTGGGAATTTATCATCACTGGATCTGAGTGGGTTGTATCTGGGGGACCTACATAACTTACCTTCTAGTCTTTTTGGAGGGACACATTTTATCTTCTATACTTAAATTGATATAATCAATCAATCTGCATGTATGGCCCCTCTCATGATGTTGTGTTTATAACCATGGTAAATTCTAAAGGAGTAACTATAAGTAATGTTGAATAAACAGTTTCATACAGCAGGAATCCAAATAGCTCAACCTTTTTCTTTTCCTCCACTGCCTTGTAATTCAAATGCTTGTTATTGAACACCATCTATGAGAATAAGATTCTATATTTTAAAATTCAGTCTTAACAAATAATTCATTCTTATAAATAACATTACCAAAATTCTGTTTTCTATACTCACATTTTTATAATTTAAAATTTTATAATGGCTTTAAAACACTGCCCTAACTTCTCATTGCTGGATATATAACTGTATGATTTTGCTAAAATTTCCCCATATTAACAAAAGTTCCACATACAAAGCAAATGATAAATTTTAGCTTAATGAAATTTGTAATTTTAATTTTTCTGTTGCCCCTAAGAAGAATGTGATTTAACTGTTCTGAGGAATGTATAAGATCTATGCAAACATATTCATTTAAAATGGCAGACATTGCAGCAGAGATGCAAAGCACAGTCTCATTAACACAATGGCTATAGTCACTGCCTGCAGTATTCCTTCTGCACTGGTCTCCCATCTGCTAACACACAAACGTGGAGGAAAGATGGAGGATTTTAAAGGTGAAAACATTTTTGGGAGATAAGGTTTTTAAGATTAATCTCACTGTTTTTAAGATTAATCTCATTCTCTTTGTTTACATGCTGTGTGTCTTCATTGGCCTTAGGTCTTCAGAATGTGGAGACACAGTTTTATCTGGTATACAGCACTGTGTGTACTGTGCTGCAGGAAGTAAACTTAAGGGTTATAGTCACATTGCAAACCCTTCATATCGTCACAACTTTTATGAGAATCTTCCACTAAAATAGAAACAAGAAAAATAAAATGGAATTACATATACATTTGGAGAAATAATAATATATATATTTTTTAAAGTAGAGGGCCACTACAAAAAGCTTAAACTCTTTAGTTTTAATTATTTTAGCTAATGCAAAAATCTTTAACTATTTTGAATCTTTTCACATTCAATCAATTTAAAACTGTTAACATAATGATTTAGTCTTTGCTGTTTTTTTCTTTTTGGTTTTGTTTTGTTGGTTTTTTTTCTTCAAGACTGGGTGTATTTGCTTCTTTTTGTTCTAGAGCTTTCAGGTGTGTTGTCAAGCTGCTCGTGTATGCTCTCTCCTGTTTCTTCAAGACAGGTTTCTCTGTATAGAGCTGGCTGTCCTGGAACTCACTCCGTAGACCAGGCTGGCCTCGAACTCAGAAATCCACCTGCCTCTGCCTCCCAAATGCTGGGATTAAAGGCGTGTGCCACCACTGCCTGGCCTTCTTTGCTGTTTTTAAAAAGAAGAAATGACATTTAATTCCAGGTTGGGGATCAGAAGTACCTCTGAACATCAGTCTAATATATCAGTCCCCCCCAAAGAACCCCTCTTTTATAGGCATTGTGGTAAGGCTTATGTATGTGAAGTGAGTGTTCAGAAGGTATAAAACCCCACATCTGATTGCAGAACTCGATGAATGCTAATGCATCCTTACTTACCAGAATGCTGACACTATTGCTATATCTCTATTAATAAAGTCAAAGAATCTAAGAAGTTGTTACTAGTGTGCAATCATGGTGCTATGAATGTCCTCAATATGATAACTGGAAAAAAAACTGCATCAGTATTTATTGATTATTTAACTAATTTAAAATAGAGCTTTGTACTTCTACAGAACTCGAACAATGTTGTTTCTTACAGGCAATAATCAAAACCTTATGCCAATGATGGATGACATTTTAGCAATAGCAATGTTCATATAAATAACAATATAAAGTATTATTTTGGGGGCAGGCAGGTTGCCTTGTTACATTTTTTTTTCTATTTCCAGCTAGATGGGAACAAGGCTTTTTACATATTTATACCAGCTTAAGCCTAAATTGCTTCTGAGGCACAACAGCCAATTGTGACAAATTACACTCAACTGTGTGACCACTTGCCACCAGAGATAGAGCTAAACGGAATTTGTTTTTAGAAACTGCAGCCAGTGCTTAGGTCAGCCAAATAGCTCTCCACACTTTTGAATGGCCACAATGGATTGATTAATTTTTTTACTGTATTTTTATGGACTATGTTCTCCATAAATGCTTCCCAATGCACACATCTTTATGTCAAGAATCGTCATAGTTTACACCCCAGAGGAGCTCATGCTCCAAAGAAAAATTAATGAAGCTTAACCATGCTACTCTCAGTGAAAATCTGGAGGGAGAGACAATATCAAAATACAGAGATATCTTTACATGCATTTATGTCTGAAATAGTTTTAGATGAGCTGGGGAATTAGGTCACCCTGGAACAGCAGTCCCATTCCCATCTATGATAATGTATGTAATATTGAGATGCAGTATATAAATGGCACATCATCTTTTGCAAAGGAAAGATGAAGGTAGAGGGATGGGAGGAGGAGAAAGGAAGGGTAGGAGGAAGAAGAGAAGGAAGAGAGAATAGGAAGAAGAGGAGGAAGAAAAGAAAAGAGATTTTAGATATCTAGACTTTTTACATCTACTAGTGTAGATTAATGGCCTGGTACTTGTACAAGAACTCTACCCACACCAGGTAATTCTGATATTTAAGCTATTCCCTGAGGCAGAGGTTTAGCCCACCTGAGAAGACTTAATTTAAAATGATCCTTCAAATGTTGAGATATGCTTTCCAGACTACCAGACCATGTCAGTTTGAAACCCAGTACTCTCCTTTGAGGGTGATTTCTAGCCTCAAAGATTTAACCACTGCTCTGACATCATTCAGTGGGTTACTTAACAGGGAACAAATTCTCTTCTGCTAGAGAGCAATGGATCATACATGGTTCTATGTTAAAATGGGAGGATCTGAGTGGAGAGATATCAGGGGCAGGAAAGTTGTGAATACAAATTGGGGCCATCCAAAAACTAGCATTAATTGAAAAACAAAAAGTTCTATAGTGTTCTTAAAGTATATATCTTCTAATCTTCAGAAGAAATACTTCTCTCTCTGTCTCTGACTCTCAGACTCTTCTCTCTCTTCCTGTCTCTCTGTCTCTCTCTGTGTCTCTCTTTGTGTCTGTCATCTGTGTCTCTGTGTCTGTCTCTGTGTCTGTCTCTGTCTCTTTCTCTTATTCTCTCTCTCCCTCTCTCCCTCTTTCCCTCTCTCTCTTGACAGTCTGCTATTTATTTGGTCTGGAGTGTTGGGATTAAGGAATCTGACATTACGTGTGAAAGTCTTTGCTGGTAAATGTGAAGGTTGGTTCTGAAGCTTTCTGCCTTCATGTTTTTTATTTTTGTTTTTTTATTTTTTGTAATAATATTGGCAGCTGAGAAACCCACTTGAGTGCTGGGCCCTGGCTCTGCCATCTGGATTCTGGGGGTAGAGAGGACATGGTAAGGACAGCCAGTCCCCTTCTCTGGGTATCCTGGAGAATGAATGATTTTACAGTGTGCTGGAACCAAAGCTTATGTTTAAGCAAGTGTGTTGTATGGACTTTTGATCTACCACTTTTTCTTCTTGTCCGAAAATTTGGTCTCCATGTGGTAAACCTAGATGAGGTAAATTTAGAGACAGGTTTCAATTTGATAATAATAAGAATCCTCATTCTTGTTAGCAAAGAAAGAGAAGCCACTCTATTTTCCTTTATGTTTATGCATACTTATCACCAAGATTGCATCATGTTCTGCCTGGTCTCAGATGAGAGCATCTGTCTTTAAATAGCACTGCTTATTTATATATTGTTTCCTTGATGTTCCTTACACTTTTAATAGCATGTATGCTTAAAATTAACAGCGGATGTTTTGAACTCTACAATTAGTTTTGTTTATATATTTCATCACTTTATGACTATGCTATTTAACTTTCTTTATTCTTTCTGTTAATTTAATTGACATGCTTATAAATTATTAAGATATAGTGTATATTATAGAATATTTTATAAGTAAGAAAAATTTTACAGACCTGTAACTATTAAAATCTCAATATCTGAAGATAAATAGTGGCTTGGTATACTTTGTTCTTTTCTTAAATGTTTTATACATATGCATGTACACAAGCACATTTGTTTCAGACTATTAAAAAAATCATACTACATAAACAATTGTTTTGTGTTTGCTATTTAATTTTGTATCACAAACATTTTTTGGTTTCAACTATAATAAAATTTCACACATTATAATTTTAATTTTTTGTTATTTGTTTGTTTTTGTGTTTTTAATCTTTAGAGATAACATCTTGTACATAGTCCTGGTTGCTCTGGTACATTATATGTAAGCCAGGCTGGCCTAGAACTTATGGCAATCTTCCTACTTCAAATTCTTGAGTGATAGGGTTACAGGCTTGTACTATTAACCTTGCTTAGTATTTCTTAAAAACCTGTTTTTATCACAGTTTGGGAATTGTTAATTAAAGTAAATTTCTTAGGATCTAAATATTTCTGTGTTTGAATCTTTGTTATTTAAAACAAATGAAATCCCAAGCTAATTCATAACAAACAAGTATAAAATTAAAAGTGCTTCAAATTCTAGTACCATCCTGAAAATTCTTTTTTATAAATCTTGATGGAAAGGTAATTTGTTAAAAAGATAGCCTTTGCTCTTGCTCTCTTGGTCTCTTGCTCTCCCCTCTTGCTCCTGTTCCCTTACCCACTTCCCATTCCCCTACCCCCTCTCTCTCCACATGCTTATAGCCAGCCTCTACCTCTCTACTCTCTCTTCTATCTATCTATCTATCTATCTATCTATCTATCTATCTATCTATCTATCTATTTATCTCTATGCTTTTCTCTGTCTCTACTACCCTCTCAACTCCCCTTCCCATGCCCTGAATAAACTCTATTGTATACTAAAAAAAAATAGCCTTTAGTTAATATGAATACATTTTAATAGATATTTCCTCTTGGAATCTATAATAACAATGAATAAAGTGACAGGGCCACAGAAAATTTTGTATCATCTCAACAGTTTGTTGCCAAGAAAGCTATGATTTCGTTCAGCTATGATCTCACTTTGTGAGATAATTCATAAATATTAACCTGTCAAGTATATAACTAAAGGATATAATTTCCAAGAAAATATTTAATGATTCATAATTTAAACTTACACTATGATTGAATGTACAGATTTGTAGATTTTCACTAAAATAATTTTTATATATCAAACTGATTTTTAAAAAAGTGCTTAGGTTGGTTAGGTGGTTAAGCAAGATAGTGCCCACTGTGCAAGCATGAGAAGCACAATGCAGATTCCTAGAATTCATGCTGAAAGAGGATATGTGTTTATAAACTAAGTGTGAGGGGATTGAGAGAGTTGAGTTCTGGAGCTTCCTGTCCATCCAGTCTTATCAATCAATAGTCTCCAAATGCCCTGAGAGACCTATGTCAGACTAACCAAGTGGAGAATAGAGAGGAAGAACAGGCATTTATACAGATGTATTCACATGGTCATGTACCCACACTCATATGCATATACCCACATGAACCAATATGTACACTATATATACAAATGCTATGCATACACACAACAGAAATGTAAAACAAACAAAAAACCCCAAGTGCTTACTAAGTGCCTCGAGTAAAGGAATATTGTAGGCATTAGAAATAAAATTTCTTGTTGTCGTTGTTTTGCGACATATATTCTAGTGTGGTTGGCAATCAAACCTAAGCAAGTAAGATCACATATACATCTGAGTATATACATACATGCATACATACATACATATATACATATTTGTATATACACACACATATATGTATATACATTTGTACACACACACATACACACACACACACACACACACACTGGAATATACATATATTCCTGATCACATTTAAAGACGTTCGATCTTCGAGGTTGTTTGATCTGGCTAGAATGCCTCAGGTTGAAATACAGACACACTCTTAGTCCATACTTTAATCCCTCTAGATTCAATTCTTTTTTTTTTTTTTTTTTTTGTTTTTTGTTTTTGTTTTTTCGAGACAGGGTTTCTCTGTGTAGCCCTGGCTGTCCTGGAACTCACTTGGTAGACCAGGTGGCCTCGAACTCAGAAATCCGCTGCCTCTGCCTCCAAGTGTGGATTAAAGGCGTGCGCCACACCGCCGCTATTCTAGATTCAATTCTTGAGTACACACATTTAATCCCAAATAATAATGTCTAAATGAGGGGCAGACAAAGTGATGAATCAGAAAAAGATATTACACAATGAATAAGAGATAGTATAAGCCCAACTCTCACAGCAACAGACAGGAAAGAGAAATGAGTTGAGAGCTGCAGAGAGCTGCAGAGAGAGAGAGAGAGAAAGAGAGAGAAGAGAGAGAGAGAGAGAGAGAGAGAGAGAGAGAGAGAAAGTTTTACCATTACAGTTATACAGAGACAGGTTGCAAGTGAGGATAGAATGAGCCAGAGAATGAGAAGGAACTAGAAGATTAGAATAGACTTTGAGGTTATTTTGAGAACAGGGCAGAGCAATTCAGTAAGAAGCAGAGAGAAACCAGTTTGAATCAGACATCTTGGATAAGAGTTTGGGCCAGAACAGCTGAGTTGACCAAATCAGCCAGAATTCTGGAAGAACTTGGAAGCATGAGCTTACTTAGTAATAAGCCTATGAGATGGCAATTACACTTGGTGAATAAAAGTTACTTTCACATCTGGCACCAAACATGGGGCTGAACTTATTCCTGATCAGAATTAACATCATTACTTTTTTATAACTGCGACAGACTATTCAAAGTGGAAATTATCCATATCACCCATATTTGGTCTCTTGTGGAATTGCTGGTCCATTAGCACGAGGGAATGAGAGATTGTCCAATTATCAATAGGAAATATGCTAAGCCTCAAAATTTCACAAAAATATCATGTTAACAGCAAAAGACTTAAAGACAAATATTTATATTACTTGGCAACAAGCCAAAGAAATTGTAAAAAAGAAATCCTACTTGTTCTTTATATAATCAAGTTCTATTACCTTCTGGAAGTAATCCCAAGTGAACCCAAAGAAATGAAACTTGGCAGATTGCATATTTATTGGGAGTGATGGATATCAAGAGGATATCCTTACAAATTAAGACTGATAATACCTCTGCATGTGTTTCCAGTAAAATTAAATAAAACATATTACAGGTAGACGATACAGTTTTACAGGTCAAGCAGTTATAGAAAGTTCTAATCCTACCTTGAAGGAGATACTTAATGAACAGAAATGGGGAATAAGAACTATGAGAGATAAACTGAATAATGCCTTATTAACTTTAAGAATTTCAAAAGTCAATGAGGCAGAAGCAACAGCTGCTGAAAGACTGGATTATAGAAAAAAACTGCTGAATTAGAGAAACCTGTATACTTTACAAATATCTTAAAATCATAATGGAAGTTAGGGAATATGTTACATGGAGGAAGAGATTTTGTCTGTATTTCCACAGGTGATGAAAGTTTATAGGTTCCATCACAAGATCTAATCTGAGTAAGAGAAGCTTCCACATGGAAGGCACGATTCAAGGAAGTAAGAGATGCAGAAAACAGCAACATATGAGATGCAGAATGTTGATACCCCTTGCATGGAGACAGTTCAACAAACCAGCTGAGAAGACAGAAGACAGATCACTCATCAGATGGGTAGATTGGAAACAGAGTGACTTAAGAGAGCAATACAGAGAGAGAGAAAGAGAGACAGAGAGAGAGAGAGAGAAAGGAGAGGAGAGAAGGAAGAGAAGGAGGAGGTGGAGAGGAAACAGTTTTGCTAGGATAGTTTTACAGAGATAAATTGCCAGTTGGAGACAGTTGGAGACAGAGAATGAGAAGGAGCCATATTGTCAGAATTAGTTTGATATCAAGCAGAGCAATTCAATCAGAAGCTGAGAGAAGCCAGTTTGAAGTAGTCAGCTTTGAGAGAAGATTGATCCAGAAAATTGAATTGAACTAGCCAGCCAGAGTTCAAAAAAGAACTAGAAATTGTGAGTTTATTCAGCAGCAAGTCTCCAAGATTATACTCTTCTCTATCTCTATCTCTATCTCTATCTCTATCTCTGTCTCTGTCTCTATCTTTATCTAATCTATATCTGTCTGTCTGTCTGTGTGTGCACATGTACGTGTGTATGTATCATTGAAGACAAATGTAAGAATGGAATGTTTGAGTGGATAGATTTTCCAGCCTTTGATAGTAAATGTAGGCTGCATTTTCCCACAGAATTGCTTTGTAAAATAATCTACTTGAGACTAGTCACAAATCTGTTATTCTAAAAATCAATCACGGCAGTTACTGGGCAGCAGCTCTGCACCCAACCTCACAAAACCTGGCGAAAGTGGGGTTCCCAGGAGCCCTAACCCAGGCAGTATCTCAGGTAAAAATGAAATACCTGTGATGTCTGCTGGTAGAAGTTCTAATTATAATGCTGTCCTCCGGACTTATACTACTCAGACCTTTGATGGGCCATTGACAAGGAGATCAAACAGCTAGAGATTGATATCACTAATCTGAAGAAATTCCTCGTTTCGCTGTCTGAAATGATCTCCAAAAATTGCAAAGGGCTTTATTGGACTTGATTTACTCTTTTACAATAGAAAAGACTGTGTACAGCTCTTGACTGTGTACAGTCCTTAAAGAATAATGTTGCTTTTAGATAGACAAGACAGGGATGGTTAAAGAGAGCATGAAAAAGGTCTGAGAAGGCCCTGAGAAAAGGCACAGAGAGAAAGAAAAAGATGAGAGCTGGTTCAAGAATTGTTTTCAACCTCTCCATGGTTGTCAACCCTACTTCCTCCCATCTTGGGACCATTAATTGGATTATTTTTGCTGATTTCTTTTGGTCCCTGGGCCTTAAATAGGCTGACTAACTTGGATACAACACATAGATAATTGTACAAAACCTTTCAATACATATGTTTTACTCTCAGGAACCACGAACTTCAAGATAGGTTGATTATCTATCCGTTTGTTCCCAACCCATATCCACTAACTTAAAAGAGAATTCTGCCGACCAAGCAAAGGCCACCACAACCCCTCTTGGACATGGCCATCTAATCAGGTTTCAAAATGCTTGAGCTAAAGCAGGCAATGGCCCTAACAAAAAAGTTCACAAAAATCCTCTCTGGTTCTCTGAGGATAAGCTCTGCATAGGGGTTGATGCAAAAGTATCCATCTCAGAAAAAGACATTGTGGGTTGTTCATGCCTACTGACAATAACAGGTAGAGAGACCATTACAAGGTAACCTTCGAATGGTTGGCTATCCCTGCCCTCGCAAGATTAAATTGTCATGGCCCTTCTATCTTAAATGTAGGAGAGTCAGGCCCTCCTGCTAATTAACTGAATGGCCTAAATCACATAGGCTAAAACGAATTAGGCAGCCCTAATACACTAAGCCTAAAGTCTTGGTTTTGTGAAAAACAGCATGACGATATAATATGAAACAATGGCTTTTGTGGAAATTTACCAGTTGTTTAGTTAAGATTTGTAAATAGGTAGCCTCGAGAACAGTATCAACTTAGATAATAGACAAGTGAATCAGGCAGTCAACTTAGATTGTCCATGAACTCACCAGTCCGTACTTGTCCTGAAAGATCTTACTCTTCCTTGAACATATTCTCCAGGTCATCCCCTTACCCATGTCCTGCCTTTTTCGTGTTTATAACCCCTGTGTAATAGTAAAAATTACAATTGATTGAAAAAGTAAAATAATTAATATTTAATAATAAATTAAATTTGAAACCTCAAATCAAAGCCATCAAATCTCCTAATGTAAAAAATCCATACTGCTGTGAGTTTAACCTTACTTTATCCTTTCTCTCCTTTCACTTCATCTCTTGCCTGATCCTTAGTGAGCCCAGGTGAGTCACCAGAGATGTGCTTTTAAGCTCTTTTCCATGCTGTGCTCCTGCCCTTCCCATACTGTGCTCCTGCTACCGTAAGTTTCTTTTCCAGACTGAGGGAAATTTCTTCCTTTTTACAGTTTGAGTTATGAACAATGAGTTTCTTTGGTAGTTGTCATAGAGATATTTAAGATTTTATTTCTCTGTATTACATACACAGAAGCCCTTTTCAAACATCTAGATCAGTGGTTCTCAACCTCCCTAATGCTATGACCATTGAATACAGCTTCTCATGTTGTGGAGACCCTCAATCATAAAATTATTTTTGTTGCTACTTCATAACTGTAGTTTTGCTATGGTTATGAATAGAAATATAAATATCTGATATGCAGTTGGTCTTAGGTAGACACCGTGAAAAGGTTGTTTTACTCTCCCCACCAAAAGGTTGTGTCGCACAGGCTGAAAACCACTGATCTACTTTCTTACATCCTTGTACATTTAGCAGTAATCACCATTTCATCATCTAGTCACCTTCATGTCTTTATTATTCATTTAGTAGTCAATTTGTTCATCTATGTACATTCCTCAATCTAATCATCAGTGTGTTATGCATTCATCTGTCTATTCTTCCCAAATCTTCACCCATATCGTCTGTGGACTTCTCTCCATTTTTCAGCTCTTACTTTGGTGATGGATCATAGTAAATCTCCAGTAAATATTGACAGATGATGGAAATTTCATGTTGAAGATATTAAATACCTAGTGTGGTGACTCTAGAGAATGAATGAATGCTTTAGCCCAGTTGGTTTTGAAGCATAAACAGAACAGCTATTGTAGCTTTGTGAGTCAATGAAACCTCAGCATCCAGTAAAAGTTATACTGTAACCTTCACATTTACCTCCTTCTTCAAGACTACTTACAACATAGAAACAACATTTTTTATAGATAGAAGAACATATATGGAATGTAACAGACACCAGCTCCAAAGGCTCCAGTAAATGGTGTTTTGATGATATGTCTTCGAGCCTGAGCTTTCCTTTCACTTTTATTTTTTAATTCTTATTTCTTTCTTTACTATATTTCTTTCTTTCTTTAATTTTTATTTCTTTTATTTTTTAAATTTTTTTTATTTATTTTGTTAATTTTTTGTTTTTCTGTTTTGTTTTGTTATAGGATATATTTTTATTTACATTTCAAATGTTATCACCTTTCCCATTTTTACCCTGGAAACACTCTATCCCCTACCCCCCCTCTTCTATGAGGGTGTTTCTCCCCATCCACCTACTTACTCCCGCCTCTCCGCCCTGGCATTCCCCTACATTGGGGCATTCAACCTTCATAGGACCAAGGGCCTCTCCTCCCACTGATGCCAGATAAGACCACCCTCTGCTCCATATGGGCTGGAGCCATGGGTCCCTCTATATGTACTCTTTGGTTGGTGGTTTTGTCTCTGGGAGCTCTGGGGGTCTGGTTAGTTGATATTGTTGTTCTTCCTATGGGGTTGCAAACCCTTTCAGCTTCTTCAGTCCTTCCTCTAACTCCTCCATTCGGGACCCAGTGCTCAGTCCCATGGTTGACTGCAAGCATCCACCTCTGTATTTGTCAGGCTCTAGCAGAGCCTCTCAGGAGACAGCTATATCAGGTTCCAGTTAGCAAGTACTTCTTGGCATCCACACTAGTATCTGGGTTTGGTGATTGTATATGGGATGGATCCCCAGGTAGGACAGTCTCTGGATGGCCATTTCTTCAGTCTCTGCTCCACACTTTATCTTTCCCATGATTTATTATCTCCCATGAGTATTTTGTTTCCCCTTCTAAGAAGGAGTGAAACATCCACACTTTGGTCTTCCTTCTTGAGCTTCATGTGGTCTTTGAATTGTATCTTGGGTATTCTGAGCTTTTGGGTTAATATCCACTTATCAGTGAGTACATACCATGTGTGTTCTTTTGTTTTTTCTAGTTCTGTCTATTTGCCTAAGAATTTCATGAAGTCATTGTTTTTAATAGCCAAGTAGTACTCCCTTACAGGTCTTCACAAAAAAAAGTCTTTAGAACAAAGTTATTTGAAAAGTGAAAGGAGTGGTATAGCTGGTTCCTCAGGTAATACTATGTCCAATTTTCTGAGAAAATGTACAACATTTTCTGTTTCCATTCCTCTGTTGAAGGACATCTGGATTCTTTCCAGCTTCTGGCTATTATAAATAAGTCTGCTATGAACATAGTGGAGCATGCGTCTTTGTTATAGTTGGAGTATCTTTTCGGTTTATGCCCAGAAGTGGTCAAAATGGCAACCGACAGATTGGGAAAAGATCTTTGTTATCACTCCAATAGAGGGCAATATCCAATATATACAAAGAACTCAAGAAATTAGACTTCAGAGAATCAAATAAACCTATTAAAAATGGGTTACAGAGCTAAACAAAGAATTCTCAGCTGAAGAATATCAAATGGCTGAGAAGCACCTAAAGGAATGTTCAACATCCCTAGTCATCAGAAAAATACAAATCAAAACAACCCTGAGATTCCACCTCACACCAGTCAGAATGGCTAAGATCAAAAACTCAGGTGACAGAAGATGCTGTCAAGGATGTGGAGAAAAAGGAATACTCCTTCATTGTTGGTGGGATTGCTAGCTGGTACAACCACTCTGGAAATCAGTCTGGTGGTTTCTCAGAAAATTGGACATAGTATTACCTGAGGACCCAGCTATACCACTCCTTTCACTTTTCAAATAACTTTGTTCTAAAGACTTTTTTTTGTGAAGACCTGTAAGGGAAAAACATGTAAGATGAGAATTGGAGACTTACTGCAACTTCTATGAATACAGTGCATACTATATATGTGCTTATGACAAAATTTAACCCTGAAGAAGTGCTTCATTTCTCTTTTCTATAAAATGAGCATAATAATGAAGAGCTGCACTATTGGATGAGTAATTACAAATGGAAGTCTTCAGGCCATGCCTAGTATGTGGAATTGGAAAACAGGTGGTGGCTATTACTATTTTAGCCACCACAGCTTTACCCCATTTGAGTTCAGTCTTTATGTTTTTTGAAGTTGATTTTCAAGCTCTGGGAGGTAAGCTCCTTAGTTCAAAGATCGTCTCCATTTAGTCAGACTGTCACATCACAGTAGACACTCAGCACACACTTGTTATAGCAATGAAACCTGTTAAATTTTCTTTGTCTTCCTCATCACCTGTCCAGTTGTAATTCATAAAAGCCCCATTTCCTTATAACATGATACTTACATGTATGGGGCTGTTGAAAGAGTTTGAAATAACTTTGGCTGCTAGTGCCATGGAAATATAGAATGAATGCTTTTGATGATTACTTAATGTTTAGTGCTTAATAGTGTGTCTTGTCTGTATCTGTGCACATTTACTTTTTCCTAATGGATGAGAGAATGCTTATGTCAATTAAATTAGAGTGGTATCTGTTTGAATTACTCACATGTTGTATTTGTTTTTCTGTGTCCCTTGTAGATAGAACGTCCTAGGTATGGAAAACATTTTAACTATGTGATAAAATTGTGGTTTTTATTCTGTAACACACTGTGGCAAATCACCACAGAGAAAAGTTTTAGAAACTCAGAACTTTTCCATTTGATTTCATGCTAAATTTTAAAGTTATCAGCAATACTAATCAAAGCTCAGATAAAAGCAAAGAAACTTGAAAACAGATTGCACAGTATGTACAATGTCTGTCTTCTGAGCATGCCTGAAAAAAAAAACCCACAGTTGTAAAGTTTTGTGTGAATACATCAGATTTTTGCAAATTGAGTTATTTTATTCATCTTAAAAGTAAAGGAACTGTTACAATTCACAGGGAACGAAGATAGAAGTCAATTCAGGAAAAAGTTCATGCCTTTATATGGATGAGAAAAAAGAATCTGCTAATTAGATACTTGACTCCCAAAGATGAGCCCATGTGATTTCCAGGATTGTGAGATCATGCAGCCCCTCACATTATTCCTTTGCTAATTCCTTCAGAATGTCTTTCGAAAGCTGAAGAGATTTCATCCTACATCTCCACACTGAACATAAATCTTGAATTATTTGTCTTTGAATATCTAGTTAGAGTTACACAAACCAAATCTAGTTTAAAATCTCATCTAGTCATCCTATCATCTAGTTCTGAAATATTTGTACTTAACAGCATGCCACCTGAAAGCTGCCGAGGGATGAAATGACACTTTGACTGTAGAATGTTTCATGCCTGAGGGGACAACATTCTGTGAGAATACTTTCAGGTACCTGGCCATATACATAAGTAAACATTCTACTATATGTTGGAGTAAAGTTCATTTGTGTGAAAAGTATAGAGAATAATATAACGTTGAAGCCTTCACCTTCCTGTTCTTTGTCCCAGGCTTATCTTCTCTTTCCAAATGAGGTTGCCTAGCGGACTTTCTTTTCTTTCTCCCATAAATCAGCTTAGTATTTCTATCCAAACAATTGTTTCCTCCTACCCCTGACTTCAGGCACAAATTATAATACCTCTCTTGCTTTTGCTGTAGGTTCTTGAGGAGGGAATAAATGAAGAACATGCCTGTGCTTCCAAAATGCTATGCAAACTTGGTAACTATGTTAGCAAGAACCATGTGGGACTCCTTACAATATGACTGTCCATCAAATACCTGGCTCTAACATGTCCAAACTGCTACTGTTACCAACACTGCTCTGACATTTGTCAGATGAAAGCTCAGCCAGGTACAAGGGCAAGCTGTGAAGGATGAGTAGCATTGGTTTTCAGATTTTAGGGGCTGGAAGTCCTTTACCCAATAACTTCCAAGCAGTATGCAGTATGCTTTGAGAAAGTCAAACACAGACCAAGACCAGTATAGTCAGAGGCTCTGTGTTCTCTGTGCTGTTTCTGAAGCACCAAATTCTGCTTGGAAACTACATATAGTTGATGGAAGAAAGGATCTGTGACACTGAGTCCACATGGGGTCATGGCAAGTCAATGCCCTGTGGTCAGAATGGACTCTGTTATTCTTATCTGGCATTCTTACATGCTCATCCAGCTTAGAGTTTGTATGTACCCCTGGAGATCAGATCTCAGAGAACCAAGTATATTTACCAGCATGGAGTACAACAATAACAAAATTGAATATTTGTCAGGATTAAATGTACCAACAGGTCAATCCATTGGTTTTCTGTAAATGAATTATATATTCTAGTTTGTATTAAAGACACAGAAGCCTTGTATTTTATTTATAAACTGTAAGCCTTGATTGAGCAGATTTTATGCTAGTCTGACCTATATCCAAATCATATGCCCCATGTTACTTGCATTTTGAGTTTCACCTGGGTTATTTCTGTTCCACCAGTCTGTCCTCAGGGGGCATTTCACTTAGCCACATGCTCCTGGTCTATCATGTCTAATGGAGATCTTGTGTTCTCTCCATCTGTTTTCTCCTCTATTCTTCCCTTTCCTTCTTCTTCCTCCTCTCTATCTGTGTATGCTAAGCAGCACTCTTCTAATTAAGGATCATCCCTAGCCTCAATTTCTTTTTAAAACATATTTTAAATGTATTTGTATGTATATATGTGTGTCTGTGTGAATGTATGCCACCTGTGTGTGGGTGCACACAGAGGACAGAAGGTACTAGATCCCCCAGAGGTGGACTTGGAGGTGGTTGTGAGCTACCTGAAGTTGCTAGTGAGGTTAGAACTTAAGGCTGTAGAGGCCTGGAAGGCTTATTGAAACCTAAGCAGATAGTTTTTCAGAAGTCAAGCTGCCTAAGGACCATCCCACGTTGTAGAACTCTCATCTTTTGTAGGGTGCTATGACAGGAAATCTGAGACACAACATGGGATGCTTGAAAAGCACTTTCTTTTTCACCATTTTCTGAGGCTTAGCTAAGAACATCAAAATTAAAAGCATTTCCTGGTTAATGAGTGCACTTTTCCTTAAAGTGAAGAGCATATAATCTAAGGGAGGGAGATAGGAAGAGACAAGTAGGGAGGGTGACAAGAGTGGGAGAGGGAGAAAATATACAATATTAGGTTAAGGGCAGATGATAATCACAGTTAAACCAATGGATTCACCTGTTGGTACATTTAGTCCTGACAAATATTCAATTTTGTTATTGTTGTACTCCATTCTGGTAAATATACTTGGTTCTCTGAGATCTGATCTCCGGGGTACATTACAAACTCTAAGCTGTGACATGATAAAGGTTTATCATTTTTAACATTGGAACAATTCAAAGGAATGATTGCCAGTTCTGTCTCCTGGCAATCATTCCTTTGAATTCTGTGTCTGAAAGTTCTTTCAGTTCAGTGTCCTTGGGATCTGTTACTATGGGCTTTGTAATTTTTGGAGGGGACTTTTGTCTTTGATTTTTATGTTGTTTATATTTCTGTTCTGGGACTTGTATACTTGAGGTGAGTTGGAAAAAACTGTTCTACTCATTGTGTTTCTAAAATCTAATTTAAAATGTCATCAGTCTCTATCTTTAAAATGGACTGCAATAATCTGTTTACTAAACAATCATACTTTGTTCTAGGAAGGATGAAAAGACATAAAGAATGGATAAATGGAAGAAACTGTATGCTGGGAATTCCTGTTTTTGAATGCCCCAGCTAAAACTCTTGTTGGAATTTAATTTCTGCTTTTTAAATTTTGTTTTGTTTTGGTTTTGAGACAGAGAGTTACCATGTAACCCTAGTTGCTGAGATTTCGGATAGACACTGCTATGCCCAGCCTCCATTGCTAGGTTTTGAGGCAAGGGAAACAATCCAGCTATAGTAGGAGTTGGTACATTTTTAATCCAGTTTTGGTAGCTAATAATGACTAAATAGTGATATTTTAGTCTGATGGAACCATTACTTTATATGAAGAGAAGGAAGGAATTTGAGCAAGGATGTTCCGCTTTTCTATGTGATGCCCTGCACTGCCTTTGACTCTGAAGGCAGTGGCTGCTAGCAATAAGGACCTAATTACTTGAACTTCTCAGCCTTCAAAATCTTGAACAAATAAACCTCCAGAAAATTAACCTGTGGTATTTAGTTGTTATTACAACAGACAGACATTATTAAATATTAGACATGATAGCACAAATTGGCTTCATCTTATTGGGTATTCTTCTCTTCCTCGACAAATATGTTAAAATAGAACTTACCCGTCATGCAGTCAGTTGACCACAAGAGAAGCAGCTGATACGCAGTGTCAGGAGCATGTGTCCACAGAAGCATGTGGAAAGAGATTAACTAGATTTAAAACATAACAACTCCAAACAGAACAGCTTCAATCGGCTGGATGTCCCAATGTCTACCTATAATCTCAGGAACCAGGAAGCAAAAGCAGAAAAGTTACTATGAGTTCCAGGACAGCTTAATATAAACAGCAGGTTTATAGAAGCAACAGTAGACTGCTTGGAGTTACCTGGTAGGTCTCTCCCTGTCTCAAAAACAAAAATAAAACAAAATTTTAAAAATGGATATTAAATTTCAACCTTACACGCCTCAAGCTCTTCCTATAGAGTAGATATAGCTGTCTGAGCATGTAGTTTACCCATAGCTTTCCCTTTGCTCAGAGAGGACAATTATGCCATTTAATGTCATCAGAGTTTAATTTGCTTTTGAAACCAAACAATGAAACTTTTATAGGTAAGGTAGCTTTAGAAAAAAATGTCTCCCAAGCAATTATTTTATAATCATGTGTTTCCTGACTAATGTGTGCCTTCTGTGTACTATATAGTCATGGTCTTTAGACAAAACCAGGCTTAGCCACTGTATGACAGTTGATTTTATTTGGTATTATTTTATATAACCCATTTTTATATGTTTAAATATAAGAAATATGCCCCCAAATTTAATACTGTGGAAAGATTTGTTATTGACCATCTTGTCAAGTGTCTGAGTAGATGCCTGAAATTCTGTTGCCTTCACGATGTGAGAATTATGCATTAATCAGCAACTCATTCCCACAATCAGCCCACTGACAGGGCAATGAGAATGTGTGGTGTCAGCTTGACATAGCATCTACACCTTTCCCACTTCTGAGATGTGTGTCTGAAGACACTGGTTACTTCATAAGCAAATACACCAATTGGATAGGAGGATGGGAGTCACAACACATCTCTACCTAATGTTTATGTTTCCAGCGGATTTTAAAATATGTCATTGCTTAGACAGAATCAGACTTGAAAGCAAAGCCAGGCTTTTCTAGGATGTAAAAGAACAGGAAAAATTAATATACTGCTCATGTAAATTGGCAATTCTCTTTGGAGAAAATGTGGCAACATCTCTTAATGTTTAAGATGTTTATATCCTATGGCCCATCAATTTTACATACAGGTATATGTCTATCATAAATGTGTGGAAATGAGTATGTATGCATGTATGTATGTGTGTATGTCTGCATGTATATATGTATGTATTTTTCACCTAATGGCACCTGCTAGAATGTGTATAGAAGCATATCTCTAAATTGGAAGTTATCCTAACACTCATTATCAGTAGAGTGAATAAATGCATTAATGTATCTTCACATAGTGGACAAAACTATGGATGTCTAGACCACAGCTACAAAATAATACGTATAAATTCCAAGCATGATGTTGAACAAAAGAAAGCAGCATAGAAGAAAACATTTTGTGACCCCTTTTATGTAAACAACAAGCAGGGCTAAGCTGTGTTGTTGGAGTCAGATTAATACTTATCTTTGGAGAACAGCAACTGGAAAAGTGTAAGGCTTCGAGGCAGCTCTGTCTAGGTGAAAGTTTAGTGCGCTAGGTTGTCAATGTCATAGTTCCCAGTGTGTGTACCACATTCTGATGCTAACAACATTGATAGCTAAGAACTTGAATATCAACCCAAGATTTGAACTACATTTTTATTTTCTGTCTTCATGATTTGGTTGTCATGGTCTATTTAGATTTTATGGTGACTTAAAATGAGAATACACTTGCTAGTCTGTGAGCTAAGGATTTAATTTTTAATGGATCACGGAAACATGCATTGTTCTGGCTTGATACTGAAGAAAGGAAATACTAGCAGGACTCTGGCTGATAGCACTTCTTTTGTTATATACAACCACACAATCTTTCAGTCCCATCCTTCTCTCAGACCAATGCCTGCAATTATTACTAAGTTATGCCAAACCACAGGTTTGATTGCTTCATCCTCTTGCTCAAAATTGCTTTGGAATTGCCTTTGTTTGAGCCTCTGCCAACATTTCATCAACACATCTTTTCTCTATTCCTTCCTACCTATATGTATACTTGTGTTGAGACTTTAAAGACAGCTAGTCTGGTTGTCATACCAGGGTTAATGTACCAAGTGTTCCATATACTGGGAAAGATTTTTTCTAATCTCTTGAGATCTACTTCCCATTCAAAATGTTGCTTATAGTTCATCTTTTCTGGAAACATTCCTTGATTCCTGATTTTTTGAAATACAAAATAGAATTATCTTAGTTCTGTAGTTGTTTTTCATGTTATTCATCTTCTCTTTTCTGCAATAGCAGAGAGACCAAAGAAACCATCACTTAATGTCCTGTTGGATTCCAAGATCTAGGTAATTAATACAGAGTCAGTGCTTAATCAGAGTGTACTAAGTGCATAGATACAGGATTCAAATACTTACACTATTTGTCCATTGGGAATTTTCTTACAAAATTCTTTGGATTATGAAAGTTTCTAGACCTGCCAGCAGCTTATGAAAAAATGGAAACTTTTCAAGAACTTTCACTGGGAGGCACCCATATGCTAATTATACTAAACAGTATTATTCTGTCTTTCTCCCAATTATAAATTTGTTCATAGGAAGTAAGAACAGACTGTAAGACAAAGGACTCTGTTTTCTATCATTTGAGATCTAACTGAAATAGAGGAAATATATAAATCTAGTCAGTGGCTAAGTTCTGGGAACAAATTTTTCATCATAGTTAAATCCAAGAAATATGGTTGATATAAAAGATTTTTTAAAATGTTGTGATACAAGATGATCTATACAATTTCTTTATTATTGAACATTCATTCAAATATATTTTAGATGATTTTTAATGCAGAAAATATAGTGGTCTTGTTTCTTCGCTTTATACTGCTTTTAACTTTTGCATGGCTCTCCAGTATCACATGTCTGGATGACCAATACTGTACTCTGTTTTGGAGTCAGAGGTATTGGTAATGTAGATCATGTAAAATATATGGTTCAGATTAAGTAATAGGATAAGCCTCTGCTGAATGGCCAGGATCATGTAATTTGTCTTTTTCTTTTTATGTAAGTTGTGTCTTCAAGATTTACAGGCAATGAATTCTTTAGGTCTCTGCTCTATTTATAAATATTTCACATGGTTTTAAAATTATTTTTATAGTTTTAGTTTGTTTACATGTACACATGTATGATGTCTGTTTAAGTTGAGTATAGATGCATGAGTGCAGATGGCCATGTAGACCATAAGAGGAGACTATATTCCTTTATTCTAGACTTGCAGGTGCTCATGAGCCAGCTGAAATGAGTGACTTGAACAGAAGTTCATCCTCTGTAAGAACGGTATATGTTCCTCAGTATTGAGCCAACTGTTCAGGCCAAGTGCTTAACTTTTTGAGCCAGTAAAATGTAGTATGTTATCTAGCCTTTAGCGTCATCTCTTGGCTCACTGGCCATTTTGTTGTTGGTCATTCACTAGGAAGTGGGGGTACTCTTGGATCAGACAGAGTACAACAAAACAAAACACTCATTTTGGTCAAGTGGATGGAGTTTCTAACAATCAAGTTGGACCATATCAATCACCTGGCCAAGAGACCATCCTTAGTAGGGTAACCTCACCTCAGTGGGGGAAATAGTTTTCCTTTAATGAGTTACTATACTTTTTTTTTTTCCCTAGAATTTTTGACCTCAGTACAGTCCTACAAGCCAGCATGTAGCTGGATCTGCTGACCTTTCTCTTCTGAGGCCGACACAGTAGAGAAACTTTCCCGGCTTCTTTTTTCTCTCTCTTTCTTCTGGAAGCTGCCCAGAACCTGAACATGCTTTTTTGATGCTTTGTGCTTCCTTGTTCTTTCTTTAAAGTGCCCCTTCTCAGCACATGGTTGATTGTCAGCTGTACATCTGACCTCCATGCAGACTTAAGTGGCATGACTTTTCCCCTCTTTTCTACAAGCAGCTGCCAATTTGATTCTTTTAACTTGTCTGAACTATAGGCCTGAATAGGAGGTTTTTAGTTTATACTCTAGACAACTAGATTTTTATTATGTTCTTAAATTATTTTATGAATGAGACTATGAGAATACCCAGGCTTCCCCTGTATCATCTAGCAATTAGCAAAGACCTCAGAGTTCCAGAAACAAGACTGTCCTCAGAAGACATCCCCTTTCTCCAAGTGAGAGTCAAGGAGAGGAGAATGTGGTAGATACTTGTGTATTGCCCTTGTGCACCATCACACTCACCTGACAAGTACATCAGGCTTCCTTGACCAGGTAGGAAGACAAATGAGAACCAATGCTTACATAATGACCTTTGTGAGAGTTTCTGTGTTAAATCTATTAACTTATGGACTTCTCAAAACAGCCCTATCATTAGGAGATATTATTATACCAATGCAATAGCTGCAGAAGTAGCGCACAGGAAGTTCTATAGGGCTTCTAAGCCGCTGACAATTCTAAGAAGGTTTTCCAGGTTGTGACTGCAGTGTGCATGCCCTTTATCATTTGTTCCCATAGAGTATAAGGATGTTTGACTGTGGTGGAGCTTCACTCACATTATTCTATATTGTATAGCAAATGAGATTTTTCTAATGTTAACCTCCTGATTTTGGTGCCATTGATGCTGTTATGTACAGGGTAGCCTAGCCATTGTGATGAAAAATAAAATTTCATGTATTCATTTTCTCATTCTTCAGGGAAACTTGTATAGTCATGAGATGAATATCTTGTAAATGACTGTGGGGCGGTGTGCTGTGAGAAGCAGCTGGGTGCCTGGTTGAGCATAGGCCTCGAACCCTGGACCTTCATCGGAGGGCAGGTGTTCAGCTCTGTTCCTGGGCCCTGGTTCTTTTCATTTAGCTTCAGCCCTACACAGGCCCTCCCACAGAGAGGTCTATGGACATCAGTCACAAGGAACAGTGCCTCAGGCTCTCCCACATGTGGATGAGGTATCACCAAGCTCTCAGACCAAGCCAATAGGCATTATCTGCTGCCAGACCCTAACCCACCCTGAAACTGTATATAAGGGCCCTATTCCGGAGAAGTAAAAGGTGTGCGAGAATCATCCTGGTGTCCCAGAGTTTCTGTTGAAAGAGCTGTAACACTTGGGAAGAGATCTGCTCTCTCGGAACCTGCCTGGGACACCAAGCTGCCTCCTTGCTAGCTAGCCAGCTTCTTATCGCCCCAGCCTGGACCAGCTCAGTGCTGAAAGAAAAGTGCAGCACCTGGGAGTGACCAGCGGTGACACTGGAGACTCGAGCAGTGGCAGCAGTGGAGGCAGGCAATCTTCCTTCCCTGCTCACACTCTGTCCCCTTGGCCTGGACCCCCACACCAGGCCAGGCTGAAGATCGACGTGGGATGCCCTCCAGAACAGGGGACCCACAAATGACCCTTCAAATCTTGCTTCTATGTACTCTTCCATGGAACTCCTTATAGAATTAGTAGGTGCTTTGACCTCTGCTGTTCATTTTCCATGACTTCACTATCCTTACCCCTTATCTGTCTGGGAGCTTTTATTTTCAAATGTGAATACTTGATCTATAATTGGCTCACTCCTAGGCATTCTGATATTTGTTT
This sequence comes from Mastomys natalensis, assembly GCA_021653895.1. Lineage (NCBI taxonomy): Eukaryota > Metazoa > Chordata > Mammalia > Rodentia > Muridae > Mastomys > Mastomys natalensis. The sequence continues at coordinate 5,319 of JAJTUV010001590.1, read as the reverse complement.
TTGAGATGGTGAGGTTTAGCCATGGAAATTATGTGATATTATTCTAAACTGTTCTGATGATTCTACTGTGCAGCCATTGTGGGAATCCATGGTATAGAATGACATGTATTTTGTGATTTTCCTGGCCAGCCTGTGTTAACTATGAGTTATGCTAAGTCCCAGTCACCTGATGGAGTGGAGGGCATATGGAACCAGCAGCTACTCCAGATGTGTTCACTGCTAGGAGTCACCACAATTGAAGGCTGAGTTTTAGCTGCTCAGAATATTCAGAGCCTAGACATGACAGGAGACCAGAGGATACAGTTCATTCCTTGAAACAGCATAGTACAAAACTAGCAGAAGCATATTTTCCTAACAATAATATGAAATGAAGGGCTGTCACACTGTAACACAATTAGTTCTCTATGTTATAAAATAACCAAGTCCCCAGTTAGGAACTGTGTATGTACATTGAGTTACAGATGAGTCACATCACTTTTTAAAAAATTGGGTTATATGCATAAGAACATAGAAAGAAACTTTAAAGTAATTGCTTATGAATCATTAATTTTTGTTTTGTGAAGTATGTTTAATCTATTTGGCAGTTAAAACAAACTGTCGTGCATCAGATAGCTTAGGAACAGCAGAAACATGTTTGTTACCATTTTGAGGGTTGGAAAGACCAACATTAACATGGATTTAGTGTCTAAGGAGAATGTGTTTTCTAGCTCATTTATAGTGCTGTCTCAGTGTGTGCTTATATGGTAGAAGCAATGCAGATCAAATGGGATCTTCCCATGTAAATATGGGAGAAGGGCTAAAAATTTTGTGTGCAGCACAGAGTCACACTTTTTCCTATGTATGTGTTGGGGTAGAGAGAGAGAAAACATTGTTATTCTAATGTACAGTCTAATATACTTTAATAGTATTGTGGTTCATATCCATTTATATGTTCACCACAGGGTAAGTCTATTATGTCATTCTGAAGAAGGGTACGGATTTGGCTATTTTGGAATATGATCTATGCTTTAGCCAATTCTTTTGAAAGCAAATTACATTTGAGGGCCTAAAACTCTTTCCTCAATACAACTAATTATGGAAGGCTAAGTAAACTGGTGGACGTATATAGGGATACCATACTTTGAGTTTGAATTACTAGCTCTTGAAGTAATGAATTAGGTGAGAATGTTTTCCTATAACTGATAGAAACTATTTAATCTATAATAAAGTCTCTCTCTCTCTCTCTCTCTCTCTCTCTCTCTCTCTCTCTCTCTCTGTGGTGTGTGTGTGTGTGTGTATGTGTGCAGAGGCTCTTTTATTATTCAAATCAAGAGAGATAGAGATCCAGATGTGGTCTACTTTATTGATTAAAACTTACAGCTGTGATAAAGCCTGGGGAAATAAAAGAAATAAGTATGGAAATAAAAGAGTAAACAGAAGTAATGAGGGTTGCCAGGTAGGAATGATAGGCATTGTTTTCTAGGGGCCCATTCCTACCCTGAGAGCCTCAGGAAATTAAGATAAAAGAAATACAGAAACATTACAGCTATCTCTGGATTGGAACAATGACTTGAGTTGTTAAGCAAAGCATGCTCTGTGCTTAGGAACACACCTTTGATGTATATAATAGAGATTTGGATGGAAAATAATGAAAACATACCAAAAATCTTTCCATCATCAGGATGCAAACCATATACAGTTCTTTGTTCGAATATGACAACAGGTTGAGGTTATGTGTTTTTGACAAAGTAATTAAACCCTAAATCTGATGTTTGGCAAAAGTTTCTACAATTAACTGAACTTAATAGGGAACATGGAGCAAAGGAAACGGCCTTCAGCACGGAGCAATTTGTGACCCCAAAACTAATCTAAAGAGGAACCATTACACTGGGAGATAACTGACCACTCAGGCTGCAGTGCCGTGCAGCGAGAGGCTGCCATGGGATACAATGAGAGCAAAGCGGACTGTGGGAGCATTTCAGCTGTAATTGGATGTATTACATAAAGCCGACAGGTGAATAGAAGTCAGATCCAAACCAGTGGGATTGTTTTGAAGAGGAGCTCAGGAGGGCAGTGTCTCAGGAGGAAAGGTCTCCAGAGCATCAGTGTTCCTCTCTGGAGAGGAGTTCCTATGTAGGACTATTCACAATTTTATTTGTACAAAGTTGAATAATTTCTGTTGTCTGAGCAGCTGTAGGCTGAGAGTTTTCTCCTTTACTGGTGACCAGAGCTTGTTTTCATAGCCTCATTTGTCTGCTTCCCTTTGTTTATAATTCCTCAAATGATTCTTGCATTTCTCTGTGTACAAGATGACTGGTGTATTTAAAAACAACATAGTAAAACAATCTGCTTAGTAATTTGAGTATTTGGAAAGAATGGATCTAAATCCAAATTGCTAGATCAAAGGGATTTTTTTTAAAAAATATTTTTTCAAGATTTCTTTTTTATGATTTACTTTAAATTTTATTCGCATTGATGTTTTGTTTGCATGCATGTCTGTGTAGGGATTTATGTAGGTGCTGGGAATTGAACCAGGTCCTCTGGAAGAGCAGCTAGTACAGTGCCCTAAACTACTGAGTCATCTCTCCATTCCACTCAAAGGGGATCTTAAAAGCCATTGTGTAAGCCCCAGCTGAGTGATATGGGAATAGAATTAGAAAAAGTTACATGTTTTATATAAGACCCAGTAGTAATTAAATGTATACTAAATCAAACTATCTCAAAAGTTATACTGGAGTACTTTGTAATTTCTGATTAATAAAAGAAGTAACAGGATTTAAAGACAAATTTAGTTAGTTTCAATAGAAACTGAAACTCATGATTATATCACATAAACATCCTCTCGCTCCTTTTCTTGTGTTTTATGGAGCATCAAAATTAGCATTGCATGGGGCATGGTTATCCAGGACAATTAAAATATCACAAAGGCCAAAGCATGGTCAGCACTCAGCCATGGAAACAAAGGACTGAGGAGGTTTTCCTTGTTTTGTTTCTTTCTTTAAAGATTTCCTTCATTTTTAATCATGTGTGTCTGTGAGAATATATACCATCACATTGTGTGCCTTCAGAGGCCAACCTGGAATCATAGGAGAATTGTGAGCCCTATGACTAATAATGAGTTCTTTAGAAGAGTAATATGTGATTTTAAGTGCTGAGTCATCTCTCTAGCCCTGATTGAGAAGTTTTTCAGGCTGGAATGGCGGGAACTCTGCTAACTGGTAGTACACAAATGATAGTAAGCTACTTTAGATGTCTGTGACCAGAGATAGCTTCCAAATGTAGTCCAAGGCTTGTACTACCCACAAGAAAAGGTAGCATCAGGAATTGAGGTATGCCTCCTTGTTTGTTCCCAAGCAGCCTGAGGGATTTCTTTAATCATTCTCTCAATTTGGAAAAAAAAGGCAACAACAACAGAATTCTTGGCCAGTGTGCAGGAAAGGAGTTTATTGATGGAAAGAATATACACGCTTGAGAACATAAGTGTGGGCTTCTCAAGGAAGAGTGGCTTACATGGGTTTGCATTGACACATGGGCCATTTTGATTTTCCTCAAGTTACATTGCATTGTGTTTGCTAAGAATTTTCTTTCTTTCTTCTCTTCTTTCTTTCTTTCTTTCTTTCTTTCTTTCTTCTTTCTTCTTTCTTTCTTTCTTTCTTTCTTTCTTCATCATTCTTTCTTTCCTCCTTTCTTTTCTCTTTTCCTTCTTCTTTATTTTCTCTCTCTTTTTTTTTGACAAATGAGATTATAGTGGACCTTTAAAGGCATAAACTTTAGAGGGGTCACAATCTAGTAAATAAAGTCAAGGACCTCTAGAGATGCAGGTTGTGTCCATTTACTGTAAATCAGGTTTCTGGTAAGGCTCCCAGACAATTGCGGATTTGCATCTCTGATGGGAGAAGGCCTGAAGCAAAGGTTAATTGTGTTGGAACACTTAATTCTCAGCTATCAGACGCTTTCACCAGATGCCAGAGTAATGGGGCTTTTTACCCATCCCATGTTCACTCAGCTTTTCATCCTCCTATCTTGCCTCTACTCCACTTCATCAAAATGAGGACTATGATTTTTTGAGGTTCTCCAAAGCATCATCAGGGTGGGAGAGTTGTACAGAGTAGATTCATGCTTCATGTTTAGGAAGATTGAAAGAGAACACGGCACATCCATCATTTAAACAAAGAGTTGCCTGTTTGCTTCATGCACTGACCATTTCTTCTACCAGGCATTTTTTTTTTTTGACAGTGGCTGCTTCCTGACAATCTCTTTAATATACTATTCATATCTCTTTATTAATGTTTTCCTGAACTATTCACATTGTATTAGCTGACAACAATAATATAGAAAATCTCAAATTATTTGAAATATTAAAAACTATAGTGTTATGTTTCTCTGTCCAGGTTTGTACTTACTAACAAACTGGCTTGTCCTATATGGAGAATACAAATGTGTTTTATTCATACTAGCTATTAACAGACATTATGTGCTTTGATAATCTGCACCAGCCATATTTTTCTCTCTCTCTCTCTTCTTCTAATCACTGCTGCTTTGTGCGGCTGGACCCTTCACTGTTTATGATATGAGCTGAAGGAGTATATTGTACTTGCTGAAATTCAGAAAGGGTGAACATCCTTCTGTGTTGCTGTTGGGGAGGAATTTGAACAGTACTTTTACCTCTGTTGCCTTCCTGAGGCCTGGAAAAAGGCAGTCATAAGCCATTCATTTGTGCTATTCTGCTCCCAGAGTCTCTACTAGAACTGAATTACAAGACAAACTCTGTCATTCTGATGCCCCTGACTCTGGTAGCAAGCACAGCTGGCTTTGTTTCCTTCCTCTTTCATTCCCAGGAATAATATTAAATATGTTGGGAACATAATACTGAGTATACTTCCTACAACTCTAGTAATTTCCCAGCATATCTTGGATATGCCAAAGTATTGGTGGCAGTTAACTTCGGACATGTGAAAGAAATACATCGACTTCTAAGAGTGGCAAGATGATCAATAATTTCAACTTTCTCCTTTTCTCTATCTCCATGCTGTTTATATTGAATACATCCTATTTTAAAATTAAAACAGTTGACATTTTCTATAACTAATTTGAAGTATTGAAAGTATTTGAAATATATTATACTATCAAAGCACTGTAATTGTTTTAGAGAGATTAATATATTCTTTCTCTTGTAACAAAACTTACCAGAATACAGTGTTCTGATTTGTCAAGCATAGTCCCTTTTGTACACATACTTGTCAGCTTTATCAACAAGTACTAACAACCAGGTAGTGTGAGGCTGTTGTTGTAGAATTTTACACAAAGGAACTTTTTGTTGCTTTCAGTGAAACTGCTGCT